>CAUYON010047671.1:0-57500 GCA_963573935.1 Arctocebus calabarensis
TCTTTATATAGTGATCAAGAAAATGCCATGAAGGCTAACTGTAACAGTACGATCAAAACATTTCTGAATGTATATGAATCGTGCCCTAAGATTGCACCAATGTACAGAATTATGATTCAATAAAATTATAAAAAAAAAAAAAAGCTGGATGTGTATTAACTAGAGAGCAATAGGCTTTTGCATTTCTTATTTTCAAAGCCCAAGTTAGGTCCCTTTCTCTGCAGATTCCTTCTGTGGACAGTTAATCAGCTGACCTTGAGCCATCTGTATATATACCTCTATTTAGCGCTAATCGCCCATTGTTTTGTGTGATGGTTACCTCTTGTGTGCTGAGTCTCCTTTTACCTCTGAGGTTTTTAGGATTAGAAACTATGTCTTACTTATCTCCATGTCTCACGGTGTGAGACCAGGACCTCATACATTCAAGCTCTGAAACATTTTTTGCTGAACTGAAATGAAAATCAACATGCTGGAACTGTGGGCTCCATTGATGACATGCTACTTGCTCCAAGCAGATCTCTCAGGAAGGCTGGGGTCACTCCCACTATGGTGATTTAGAAACAGAGCCAGCCTACCTCCTGCTTCTTGTGTGTCCACTCTCTACACTCCACTGCTGGGACCACCCACAGCTTGCCTGACAGAAGCTTTCTGTTACTGGTGTGTTTCAGTCACTGTAACAAGCTCTGAGAAGTCCCCAGGCTGGGCTGTGTGAGTCCTGCGAGTGATCAGAGGAGTCCTCTGCTATGATCTCAATGTTGAGTCTCTCAAAAATTCAACTGTTGAAACCTAGTTCCCAATGTCATGGTATGAGGAGTTGGGGCCTTTGGGAGGTGCTGAGGTCATTAGGGCAGGGCCTATAAGTGGGATTCATGCCCTTGTCAAAGCTGCAGAAAGCTCCCTTGCTCCCTCCACCATGTGAGGAAACACAGAAAACTGGGCCCTCGTTAGACATCATATCTGTAGGTGCCTTGATCTTGGGCTTCTGAGCCTCCTGAATGGTGAGAAATAAATTTCTGTTGTTTGTAAGCACCTGTTGATGGTACTATGTTCCTAGGATGCCCACTGTCGCTGATTGGAACATTGGCAGGCAGAGGAGACTTCGCTTCTCTCCCAAGTGTCCTTCAATTGCCCTTTCTTGAGGCCCAGAAATTCTGACCTATAATTGCATATTAAGAACATCGTCTTCCAAAGTGTTCTAAGTGAATGGAAGCATAGGGCTCCTTGACACACCTTCTCTGGCAGCTTCAGAGAAGACAGCAAGGCCCAGAACACCTGGCCCCCGGTACTAGAGACTTTTGACCTGGGGTATGTGTGTGGGGGAGAGGACTATGTCAGCAAACAGCGCCAGGACTCGCTCACAGGGATGAAGAAGAAGGTCCTAGGTGAGGTGTAGGGAAGGAGGACAGAAGATGGGTGGTGAGGAGGGATGTCCCTGGAGTGAACTTGGCTGAGGACCTTCTTGGACTTCCAGCTGGTGATCGAAGGTCACCCTGCAAAGGAAGAAACTTCACTCCCAACTTGCTCCGATAAGGAGCAGAGGGGGAGAGAGGCTGTGTGCTCGGGCTTGTAAAGCTCTGACCTTGAAGACACACAGACCCACATTGTGATTCTGGGTCTGCTAGGAGCTAGCTCTGTGACCTCGTGCAGTTATGTAACTCCTTCGTGCCTCACTTTCCTCATCTATAAAATGGGGATGTAAATAATAATGCCTTATGGGCTCCAAGGAGGGTTAAATATGCTCTCTCACGGTAAGCACTCCATAAAGATAAGCTGTCTTTAATGTTAGTCCCAGGAGGATCCCATATGAAGTGTTATCTGATTCAGGCTTCCCTTCTACAGAGCAGGAAATAGGCTCCCAAAGATCAGACGGCTGAAAGGAGGAAATAGGCCCATAAAGACCATGTGGCTTGGCATAGCCATGTAGCTACCATGGCCATGTGGCTGAGCTACCAACCTGGGCCTGTGGCTTGAGCCAGGCTCTACCAGTCAGAGGACAGGAAGCAGCGGGCCTGGTAGAACATTCCCAGCCATCCTAATCTCCGTCCTCACTACCCTCAGCCCAAAAGGCTGGAAATTCCATGCCCCTAGAGACGAGGTGGCTCTCAGATAGCAGACTGCTCACAGTTGGGCCCCCTCAGGTGAGGCTCCTTCCTAGGCACCTCCTCCGTGAACTGTGACACGGAGCCCATTTTTCTTCTTTCTGATCCTCATCACCTTACTGTGGCATTTTCCTTGTTTTCTTTGCGGGCTGGGCTTGTGGGTTTTCCCTTCCCCCACCCTCCTCTGAGCTCCCCAGTTTCTATCAGGGACAGGCAGTGATTGAAATTATTGATTCAATCAGTTTATCCTCCTGCCGAGATGCATCTTGGCTGGATGGCTAATTCCCGGCTGAGCCTCACACAGTCCACTGGCTTCCCCTGCTTAGCGCTGGGGGCAGTCGGAGCGCAGGACCTCCTGGGGTGTCATCACTGAAGACCGGAGGACCAGACTGGTAATGGGCTCCCAGGTCTCGTCTGGCTGCTGCTCCTGAATCGGGGAAACAGAGACGCTTCCAGTTTCCCCGAAGGCTGAGCCCATTCATTAGCTTGGTCCGTTGGAAAAAGAGGCAAGCTTTCAAAAGCCAGTTCAAGTTTCTGCAGACCGTTAGAAGAAACCTGTCTGAGAATACGCCCCCCATCCATGGTATGGAATAATTCGGAACCACAAGAAGGAAGACGTTGCTGTTTCTTAAGTGATAATAAAAGCATCATCGTGGGGGCAATTTTGGCAGCCATGTGATTGGACTTATGAATGCCTTCTTATTTTACTAGGTTCTTGAAGTTTTCTTGCCCGCCCTCATTTATTTTATAGGGATTCTGTGCAGCTGAAGTAATGTTCCTGAATATTGCGTAACGTTCTGCGGATGGATACGGTATTGTAGAAATAATTTAATTGACTAGCAGTAATGAAAAGGGCGCTGGGTAAGTCGCTTGCGTTGCAATTTCTCTCTGTATTTTTACATTGCCAGGGGTAGTGCTGTTGACGTGAATAGGCCAGTATTGATTTCATTTAAAATTTTCAGCATCTGAATGATGTGAGCAGTGATCTGTGGGAAGACACCGTGGAGTGGTGGGCATATCCCCTGCTAACAAAATACCATTTAAAAAGGATTTCGCTATTAGCATTCAAAAGAGAAGAGAGAATAAAAAGGGTCATGAGAATGTTAAAATTTTCACTGACCAAAGAAATATGAAGTCACCATCTTCATTTTACTCTTAATTAATTGAGTTATTGGACCTTGTATAACCGTCTGTTAAATTCCTGAAAGAAAGCAGGCAGGGACCTTGAGGTGGCTTCATAGAATACTTTGTTTTCTAAAGGTAGTGACTCCAATCACCCAACGAGAAGGTCCCTGGCGGCACTCAGACTCCCCCTAGAAATGGATTTCAGATGTGGGGGTGACTCCTTAATGCTGCCCCGTTAATGAGTTCCAATTCAGTGGTTATGAGTTACCATCTCTGAACAACAGTGGCACAAATCAGACTTTCAAACTTTCAGAGATTCAGTGTCTCCTGATCCCTAAGTCTGCCAGCGAGGTCACAGGGGAGGCAGTCGGACACAGGGCAGGGGGCCTGAGTAGTGGTTTTTAAAAGCCAACCTGAGGGTAACCTGGGGACACCTACTGGGTTCCACTTCCAGGAGTGAGGGTTTGAGGTGTTGTGTTTGCCCATCTTGGAGGTCAGTTTCTCGTCCAAATGTGGACAATATGTAAGCTGGCTGTTCTTGCCTTCATCTTTGTTGCTGGCCTGGAAGTTAACAAGGTCAGGGAGATGGACAGTGCTGGCTGTGAGCAGTCATCCAAGTCCCTGGAGAGGCAAAAAAGGCCTCCACCCCTCCACCCCCAGCCCCGACCCTGGGCATCCTCAGCTTTCCTGCCTTTCTAATGGCTGGGCATAACTTCAGCACAGCTACAGCAAAGAGATTTGAAGGGAAAATGCAGAATAGAGCTTTCCAGAATCACTGTGGCAGGTGGGAGAGAAGAGCTGTCTGACCGTAGGCCTTGCCCTGGCCCTGGGCTCTTCCAAAAGACCAGCCTCTGTTGGGCTGCTGGGTGGTGGCACCCAGGCCAGCAGAGAGGGGATCTTCAACCACGGAGGAGGCCGCCCATGACCAAGAACCTAGCCTGGCACACACTGGAGATAAAAGGACTGTCACCACTGTCGCTTTGAGGGGAATGAGCTCAGTTCTGGCAGTAACAATGGGGTAGTGGTGGGAGAACGAGGCTGGAGTGGGAGGCACAGCATGGACTCCAGTCTTTACCCCAAGAACAACAGGACATCATGAAAATGTTCTGAATCAACAGAGACACCTGGTACTAAAACCTACCCTATGTGTCCAATAACCCAGACTGTAAGACTCTGTTATTTCCATGGAACTTAATAAAACTATATGCATTTTGGATACAAAAAAAATTTTATTTTTTTTAAAAACTGCATTGTTTTCACCATGCTGACAGAGACGAGGCCCTGGTCAGGCATGTGCCCAGGTCAGGTACTCATATCGGACTGTGCTCTCTTCTAGTTTTGACTGTTCTGCCATCCGAGTCACAGAATGTGTCACAAAAGCAAAAGATCCAGCACACGTCACCCAAGGAAGCTTTCTTCCAAAATCACACCACAGGCTCACCCTCTGGAATGCAGCCACCACCTAGAATCGTGGCTTGTCACCTGCACCCAGAATCTCCTCCTGCAGCTAGCACCAGGTGTCCTGTTCCCAAGGTCAGACATGCTGCCTCGGGGAAGGTCCCTGAAGTACCAGCAGGTGGGGGAGTGGGGTGGCATTCTATGCTATTAGGTTCAGGGACCCAGGAATCCTGAAATCCTTCCTACCTGGTCATCCTCACTCTCAGGCGATACAAAGAACGAGAGAGAACAGAAGCAAATGGAAGTTATTACCAGCCAGGGTTTGGCCTCCAGCCCCAGTGCAGGGAAATCTGGAAAGGCTGGGCTGGAGGACATGGAGGGTGGACCTGCTCTGGTCTGTGTGGCTGTGGGTCACCTCAGGGCAGTGGCCTGGGGGGTTGCGGTCGTTCCTCCCTCAGGCTTCTGTTGTGGAGCTGATGGTTAGGATGCTGGGAATGGTTGGCCTATTGCCCAGTGGACAACAAAAAGGAACAGAGATAAAGCAGGTTTCCTCCCAGTGCCAGCAGGGAGCTGGCTCACCTTGTCCTGGGCATTAGCTTCTCGGGAAACACAGAGAACAGGTAAGGAAAAGGAGGAGAGGAAGGAGAAAGGCCGTTGTTCATGTATATCCCATACCTTGTCACAGGGCAAGATTTTACCCAAATGACTAAAACGTTTAGCCCCTTGATACCAGAAGAATGATATTCAGTGTCCTATACCTGACTAATCAACTTAGTGCCCATGTCCTTGAAATAATCTGCACATTGTCCTATTCATCCAGCTCCCATATTAACCGGGAACTGTTTCTCAGTATGTTCTAGGTTGGGACAGCACATTTAAAGTGATTTTGGTAGTTTCATGGACACAGGTATTAAGGCATATCTAATTATTCCGTTTAAAATTCATTCAGTCCCTATTAATTTAAAGAGACTATCTTAGTTGGTGCCGGGTCTTTGATAGTTTTTCAATAATTTACTCTTGCTTTTTAACAAAAGGTAGACCTCATTCTCCAAGCTTTTAACTGGCCACAGTATATAGCAATACTTTTATAACATTTTTATTTGTATTAATAAATTCTTTTTATTTAAGATAAGTAAAACAGATTGTCCTCTTACATTGATAATAAGTAAGAATGGCCAAGAGTTATGTAATATTTGGGGTTAGGAACTGTTTTACATGTTTAAAGCATATTACCCCTTTAATTCTCAGAACAACCCCATAAGATAGACATATTATTATGCCCATTTTAAAGATGCAGAAACTGAAGTAGAGAAAGTATAAAGAGCTTGCCCAAGTTCACTCAGTTAGTAGGTGGTGAAGCCAGGGCTTCAGTCCTGTGGTTTTGGCTCTGGAGTACGGGGGGTGTGGTGGAGGTCCTCCACATGCCATCTCCACTTTCTATTCAGCGGCTGCATGTGAAATGTCATGGGACTTGACCCTGACCCTGCTTGTAGTCATGGTACTTAGGCAAGGAGGTGAGTTGTAGTCCCAGAATCAGAGCTTTCGTCAAGTCCAGCTTAGCCACATTCTGGTCCCAAGACCATAGTCACATCATTCTCTATTTCTGAACTTCTATTTCTTATTTGTCAAAATAGAGGTTAATGGTAATGGTACCTACCTTAACAGGCTATTGGAAATATAAGTACAACTTTGACGAGTGATGGGCTATTAATCAGACATTCTTCTAAATAGAGGGGGAAAAAAATCCCTAGAGATAGAGGACCTACTTCACATATGACTCCGTCATTTATTACCGTGAGAAACCAAGGAGGTCGCCACTGGGACCCTCACGTGTCTTATCTGTGCAGTAGGAATCGAAAGACAGGATCTCAAGGAGATCTATTTTATATGCTGCTCAAGAACCTCTAGGATCAGAAACCTGTGTCCTTGAATGACATGGCTGTTTTTAGAGGTCAAACTGAATGGTGTCGTGTCACTAATTTAAAAAATATCCATATTTGAAAAATATTGTAAATGTAATTCATGCTGTATTATGGAAAAGCACTACATACAGTTAAGGAGAAAGAAGGACTATCCTTAACAGCTGGGTCTGTAACGTGACTGAGCTTTTCAATATGTACAATTTGAATGTCCCTTGTCTGAAATGCTTGGGACGAGGTGTTTCAGGTTTTGGCCTTATTTTTTTTTAATGCAAATATCCTTAAATCCAAATTCACAAATCTGAAATGATGCAATGAGTATTTTCTTTGAGCGTTTTTTATCAGCACTCAAAAGGTTTCGGATTCTGCAGCATTTCAGATTTTGCCTTTTCAAATTAGGGATGTTCAACCTACCTAAACACACGCAAATACTATATTTGTAAAAATGGAAATGAGATCATAGCAAACATATGGATTTTGAACTTCCAGTTCCACTGAAGTCTACTCTAGTTACCTGGCCTTGGTCTGTGTCTCCTTCTGACGCAGACTTGCTTATTTCTGATGCGGCAACATTGAGGTTTCAATGGCAGACTCGAGCTTCCCTGGTTCTGAAGATGAAGGGTCTTATGATAGCTGTCAAAAGCCATTAGTGTAACAAGACGTTGCTCCAAAGTCAGGGGGAAAATCCTTTTGTCTATATGGAGTTTGATCCCTTTGTAGATTTGGGGCCTAATCAAAGGGGAGGTTTGAGATAGTCTTGTTTGTTTTCCACACAACACTCAGAAAATTGCTTGATCTAAAATGCAGTTTTCATCTTCTCTTTTCCATTTGTCATTTCTGAAACATTTTTTTTTAAGTGTTAAAATTAGTGGAGTCATGAGCTGCAATGTGGTAATAATATTTTAGGTAGATAAAAAAGCCTCCTGGTAGAGAAACAGAGACGGAGCCACAGTCCATGAAAATGGGAGCCAGGAATAGATGTTGCTTCTGTTCTCAATCAATCTGATCTTATCTAATTTAACAAGTTAAGCAGTTTTGAATTTTATAATTGTTCTAATAGGGAACCAGTGGAGACATTATGTTATTCTAAGCATGTTCTGTTATGACAACATGGGCCTTTAAAGATTTTCTTATGTCTTTTATTTTGCAAGGTTTTTCCGTATTTGAAGTCTTGCCTGGTGGCCAAACACTGGTGTTCTGTGGCTCTGTGGAAACATGGGCTCACCTCCTGCTCCTGGGATCCCACTCCCTCCGGCTTTAATTAATACCGTACAATAAAATTCCTACTCTCCAGCCAAACCACCATCGGCTGTAATCTTGTCAGTTCTCAAAAGCCAAACAGAAACACATACTTTTTCTTGTTGTTGTTCAATCATCTGCATCTGCTATTTAATTTCCAAAGGAACCTCATCTTGCTGTTTTGTGTTCCCCTTTCTTCCCTTCTGTTTATTTATTTGCTTTTCACATCTTTTTTCCCAAAGAAAACTATAGGTATTGAGCTCTGTGAATCTAATATGGAAGAGTCTAAGGGCAGATGCCTCAGTTCACAACAGTCTAAACACTCTTTCCGTATTGCAGCATAGGAGGGGGATAAAGAATTTTAAAAGCTACCCTATTGTAACAGAGCAGAGCTTTAGCTTTAACTAAGGCAATAGTTGAGAGCCAGCACATTCTCAGCCATCGTCACTTGTACATGGCAGGTTGTATTCCTTCAAAGTATCAGGGTTGAATGTGAATGCTATTCTTCCTCTTCAACTGCAAAAGATTGTGTATCATGGACTGCTAAATTTGGCAATATCCTCTGTTTAAGGACTGAAACAGTCACACTTACCTGTAAGTACCTCTATTTTTATGGACCACATTGTACCTACTTTCCCTTTTTTATGGATCAGAACATCCTTGTGCTTGTAGAAGTGATAGTAAAACATGCATTGCAATCATCTCTATCATCATAACCATCCCCTAATTCCTGCTAAGGAGGCACCCTGGCTTCACTGACACCACCAGCAGCATCTTCTGAATACAAAGCCTCAAGGCTATGTGTCTGCATGTTATTTCGTAGTACTTTAGAGCATTATTCCTTAGTACCTTTTGGTACTTTTGTGCTAAGTCTTTCTTTCCTTCTCTTTCTTTCCTTCTTTTTCTTTCTTTCTTTCTCTCTTTCTCTCTTTCTCTTTCTTTCTCTCTCCTTCCTTCCTTCCTCCCTCCCTCCCTCCCTTGCTTCCGTCCTTCCTCTATCTCTCTTTCTCCTCCGATCCTCTCTCCCTTTCCTCCTTTATTCCTTTCCTTCCTCCCTCCTTTCCTTTCCTCCCCTCTTCCTTCTTTTCTTTCTTCCTCTTACTAAACACACATTCTATGTACTGTGATAAATGAAAAGAAATTCTGTATTATTACTCTCAAGCTGGCAGAAGTAGACTTGCTGCTGAACACCTTTAACTCCAAATTCGCTGCTTTCATGCGAATGGAATTTTGCCTCTAATGCTGCATTAGTGGGGTTGTGCACTGAATTGCCTTTTGGGGTTTGATTCGCCTTTTAGAGAAGCTGGTGTTTGACTGCATGTTCAAACACAGCATGTATTCTTATGAGCGATGTGAGATTCAAATAAACACAACGAGTGTGTTCATTTTGATGACCTCCCCATCACACATTCAAATAAACACAAATGTTCTCAAATGTATAAAAGCAGCTGTGTTTATGTCAACGTGCAAAGCACCAGATATATACATTCAGATTCACTCGTCTATCTGGAACCATGTACCTCTGCTCATCGTTAAAATTTAGTGGAAAATCATGCATGGGGCATGTGTAATGTGCAATTTTCAACCATACACACATCTCTAAACAAATTTTCTTCAAGCATGTTACTGACATTTGTTCTAATTGAGGATGAAGCCTGGAGAAACTTTGAAGTTTTTGAAAACAAAACAAAGCAAAATGCGAGTTGCTACCAGAGGGCATAGCGTTTGTAAAGTGTTCTGGCAGCACCGGTAAGTCACCTTCCTGATTTTCAGGATTTCAGAACAACCTTCTCTGCCTTTTTTTATTTCTTTCTCTCCTTTTCCCTTTCTCCTTTCCTTCTCTCCCTTCCCCTCTTTAGGTTAAACTAGACTAAGCAAAGTTCCTCCTCGCCCCCACCCACCTTCTCCTCCCCTCTGTATTCTTCTCTTCCTTTCCATGACATGCAAAATACCAGCTCAAGAATTTTAGTTTTTTTTTCTTGTTTGCTTTAACTATCATAAATGTGAGACATGACAAATGTTTTCTTCAGCTCCTCAGCTGGAACGGCTCAGGCATTAATGCCAGGTTAAGCTGTACTTTCTGCCTAAGAACCAACTTCGGCTTTGTATGTCAGACCGAAAAACTTCCATCTTGTATTGCTTCAAATATAAGTACAGCTTGCGGGTCTCTGTGAAACTCTCCAGCCCCCATTTTGCTGGCAGATAGTAGTACATTGAATACAAATAACACCTAAAATGGAGAGCTACTCATGTGTCAGGGACTATCCTAGACATTTTGAATGTTTTATCTTATTTACTTCTCAACCATCCTCTGGGGTGGCTGCCTTTACTACCCTCATTCTACCCAGGACGGAGGGCAAGGATGTAGTTTTCTCAAGGTCATAGGACTAGCGGGTGACAGAGCCACATGGGCAGGCAGGTTCCAGGCCTCTTGGTTTTTAAAAGAATCGGTAAATTCAAATATTTAGAAGTGATCTCCCAATTTTTAAATGTTAGCAAAAAAAATTAATTTTTTAAGAAACTCTGGCAGCTAAACAAAATACATCTGATGGCTGGATGAAGGCCCTGGGCTACCAGACTGCCTCCTTTTATTTAAGGGATATGATCTCCAGTACAATAACTAATCCAATAAGTAGAGAGAAAGTAGGATTTGGAGGCAGAGGACTCACATTCACATCTGAATTCTATCACTTCCTAGTTAAATGATCCTCAGTAAATCACTTCTATACTCTCTATCCTTACTTAGAAGAGGTATTAAGAGAATCACGCAATCCTTATAGCTCTTACATAATACAGTAGAACCTTCCCAGTTGACCACCTCCCTACATTGACCACGTTCTTAAGCTGCCCTAATTTTCGTAGACCAGACATGTACCCCACATGTGTCAGTACAGTAGGCCTAGTTCCTTATGTTGACCACCTCTGTATGTTGACCAGTTTGTGATAGTCCTTTGGGAAGTCAACTTACAGAGGTTCTTCCAGAAGGCCAAAAATCACATCATAATAAAGATATTTGTTCCAGAATGTTTATTGCAGCCCAATTCATAATTGCTAAGTCGTGGAAGAAGCCCAAATGCCCATTCACGAATGAATTAATAAATTGTGGTACATGTATACCATGGAATACTATGCAACCTTAAAGAAAGATGGAGACTTTACCTCTTTTGTGTTTACATGGATGGAACTGGAACATATTCTTCTTAGCAAAATATCTCAAGAATGGAAGAAAAAGTATCCAATGTACTCAGCCCTAATATGAATCTAATTTATAGCTTTCATATGAAGGCTAAAACCTGATTATAGCACAAGAATACAGGGAAAAGGGAAAGGGAGGGGAGGTAAGGGGAGAGGATGGGTGGAGGGAGGGCAATTGGTGGGATCACACCTATGGTTTATCTTAGCAGGGTACTGGTGAAACTTATTCAATGTAGAATATCAATGTCTTCATATAGTGATTAAGAAAATGCCATGAAGTCTATGTTTAACAGTACCACCAAAATATTTCAGATTGTATATGAAGTCAGCACATTGTGCCCCATGATTGCACCAATGTACACAATTATAATTTAATAAAATTATAAAAAAAACTTACAGAGGTTCTATTGTATTTGCAGTAAACATTTTGTAAACACTAAACTCTATATAGTTAGAAATTGCTGTTGTTATCATCTTCTTACATCTGAACATGAATGGTAGGACATGCATATTTATAGAATATGAGGCATTGTGTCAATACATTGACCAGGAAAGTTCACCAACAATTAGTCCCATCTTGTAGAGGAAAACTCTGCGACTCAGAGAAATTAAGAGAATTTCCTAAAGGTGCAAAATCAGTAAGAGGTGGAACTGAAATTCATATGTTAGTTTGATCCCAAAACCTATAGGTTCCCCTAATCCTCCACTAATATGTTAAGCTTCTATCAGTCATTATAATTTTAGTGGGAACCAGTTTGTACTATGTTAGACTTGTCAGAGGGTCAGCTTAGGGTCCTTCAAGCTCAAGGTCAGTATCTGCTGGTGAGGAAAGGAAAATGAGCACAATCTAGGGAACAAAGGCAAGGACAGTGCTGGGCTGACTCCATGGTGGACATGTCTCTATGCTGGACACAGGGATGTTAGATGCCCAAGAAGACAAAAAGAGTTCTGACATTCTTCTACTCCTCCTCCTGACAGCAAGTCGCCGGGGGCCAGGCTCTGCCCTGTGTGTGTTCAGCTGTGCTGCTGAGACCACGTTGGGAAGTCAGTCCAGATGTGCTGTTTGCTATAAGTATAAAGTTTATTTGCCCGCAGATAAAAGCCATGTTTGCAGATACCTGCTTCAATCTGGGGGTGACACTCGGACACCTCTTCCCCTGTCCCTTTGGGTTATGTCTCAGTTGGTTCAGAACTCAGATAAGGAAGAGAGGTGCCATCCCACAGTCCTTTTAAACCCCGGCGTGAGGATGAGGGCTTCATGGCTGTCTCCTGAGTCTCCTCCAGCCACCTTTAAATGAGCGTCAAACTCCCCCTTTACCTGAGGAACCTTAGGACTCTAAAGATTTCCATTTCTGGAGGACAAGGCCAGGCAGCTCCCTGTGCAAGCCCGGGGGCCTATGGCAACTTGGGAAAACTGATCTGGCTGTTTGTAAAAGTCATTTGGCTGTAGTGAGTCTCCTTTAGGGTAGAACCTTTACAATCTCGGGGCTCTTTTTATGGAGTCCAGTGACCTGTGGGGGAGGGGAAGCTCCTTTACAGGTAATTTCAATTAAAGCTCTAGTTCCAATTCTCTTTCAGTCACTAAAAAGGAAAGAAATTTAACATGGCAAGTGTAACAAATATCCAGCCCCACAGAATTATAGGATGGATGGTTTCCCCAGCCGATTCAACAGCGGTAACGATAACAATAATCAATACAAATTAGGGACATGCTTCTGTTTTAATGCACTTAGTAACCAGATATCTTGTCCTCAAATAATTCTAAAGGAGGACTGTGTTCTAACCGAGCAGAGTGCTGTTGTGAAGGCGTGCACGTGTGTGTGCGTGTGTGCGCGTGGGGCTGCGTGTTCTCTTTTCTCTTAGGGATTCTATAGCTTCCTTCATTCTTCGCCTCTCTCATATTACAGAAAGAAGGTAATTTTTCCTGGCCATTTACTAAAGCTCATTAAAGACTGGAGAGAACAAACAATGCTACTCCTCAGAGACTACCATTCAAAGTCACTCTACAATTCTCTGTTCTAATACTTGAGACAAATTAATTATTCCTTAGTGAAAAGTGTATAATTCCTATTCTTCATTTTTAGGGGGGTAGGGAATAATAATGGGAAGTTTATATCTGAGTGAAAAGCTGTCTGTGCTGAAGGGAAATGAGAAAAAATGTGTGTTCTGAGCAGAGTAAAAGCAATTATTCTAATAATAATTCTAGGAATATTAATGTCTTTTTAAAGTAGATTGCCTTCAAATAAACACAGAGGTTGAAGCCATGGGAGGCTGGTTTATTTATTAATCATTCCAAATGTGCATTCTTCTAAATGAGCAACTGCCCTATCAACTTTGCTGGCACATATTAAATTTAGTTAAACAGCAACTCCGCAAATGTCTCAAAACTTTTGTAACCAGAGACTAATTTGTTTAACACATTTAAAATGTTATATTGATGTAAAGGCCCACATATTAAACTTGGGAAAAGCTCTTGAGAGTTCCTCATTTAAAGACTACATGCTGGAAAGGAGATAGAAGCAAAGCTCATTTTCTTGTTTTGTTTTGTTTTGTTTTAAATTCGAGGCGGTCTCTGGGCCCTGGCCCTCGTCCTCGGCGCTGTGTTTGGTCATCTGCAGAACAGCAAGTATGTAACTGCAGGGACTGTAAGGCGATGGTTAAGAAAGGTCTAGTGTTTCCCTTTCATCTCTATTAATTAATCCTGGCTCCGTTTGCCCAGAGTACGATGCTGTTGACATCACCTTTTCCTTACACTTTAAAGAGTCCCAGGAGAGACTGACTACAGAACAAAACTGGACAAAGAGTACATTTGGTAACCATTTTATTTCTCAATTACCAACCTAAACGTATGGAAAAGATTTGCTCGCTATCCGATTTACACAACAATTATGCTTCAAAAGTTTAGAAATAAATAACTTTTTTTCCTTGGACTCATTAGTTCGTCTACCAATTGTAATTGGTGTCAACTAACGAGTTTGCTCCATGGCTTGCCCTTAATTACTGATAAAAGCTAAATTGCAACTCTAGCCAATCAGAAACTAGTTTATTCATGAGAGTATAGTATTCTTTTAAAAGCTCTGTTTGTCCTAATAAGTGGTTTTGTGTTTGGCTGAAATGTTCCATAAGCCCCCTTAACGTAAGCAAAGGACTCTTAATAACTATATACAGTGAAAGAATAGCATTATTGCCCCCATTCAAACAGATGAAACAAAGGGAACGTTTTGTAAATTGCAAATATATACATCATGAATTTAGCAGACTCTGAAATCTCATCCATCTGGTGGGAAATAGATATCAGAACCCATAAGACTGACACTGAGAATTTGTTTCCTCTCCCAATGACTACATTTTTTTCAAAGTCTCCCTAGCCTTCTGAAACAGGCGGTCAGAAAGAGGGGAAACCCACTAGACACGAGGCATGTTAAACCCTAATAGTATAAACCAGTGTTGGCTGAGACCAAAATCCCACATTAAAAATAATAGGCGTTCTGGAAACAGGAGCGTTAAGGGGTAGCGTGTGGTGGAATCTTCCCGCCAGGGAGGCCTCGGGACTGGGAAAGCCTAATTGCAGAAAGACCGTCCTGCAGACAGCTCTCTTTGTTGGTGGTGGTGTTTTCAGAAAACTAAATAAACCTCTTTGGGACTACAGGGAATTCTGGAGATTGGTTCGTGCTTTGTAACAATTAGGATGCTTTGGCTGCTGCAATGATTAGAAAACCCAGTTCAAAGTGGCTAGAACAATGAGGGTATTTATTTCCTCAGGCAAGACGTTAGGATCCAAAGTAATTCAGGGCCTCACCAACATAATCATTAAAGACACAGGTTCTTACTATCTTTCTACACCCTTTGCCTCAGTGCATTGGTGACTCCCTATTTGGTCACAAGAACACACATCCTTCCATTACACCATCTAAAGGCCGAAGGGATGGGGCTGTTTTTCCCACCACTTTTTTTGTTCGATTTAATAAAGAGCAAGGAAACTTTTCCTGGAAATAACCTGTCGCGGACTCCTCTCGCATCTTATTGGTCACAACGGGTCACATACTACTCCTAAGCCAATCACTGGCCAAGATGGCCACAGGCTTCGACCAATCAGGATTCACCCACGGGGTTGCTGTGGTGTGTTCCAGGTTTGGTTAAGTACTTGGTGCCTTGACCACTGGGCAAAAGCCAGGCTCCACCGGACGACAGTGTTTGTCACTCACTTGACCTTATTCCAAGTAACCGCTTTCAGTGGCCTCCAGTCAAAAGTGAGGGTGCACGTCAGAAGGAACCCGGAAGGGAAGAGTTGAGCTTGGGGTTCTGTCTGTTGTGGTTCTCAGACCTGTGGTCTGGACAAATTACCCTTCAGTGAAGGGGAGCACGTCCTGGCTCGGGAGAGGTGTAAGGGAGCCAAAAGGTGAGGTAGGGCGGGACCGGGGCAGGCTGCGCCACACACTCGCAGGTGCACTCCGCTGCCTTCACTGCGAGGTGAGGGAGTTGGACCAGGGGCTCCCTAATATCTCTGCCCACTTTGGAATGTGATAGAGCTTCCACTTTACTCAGGGCCATCTGGTGCGTCTTCTTTGTCTCTTTACTCTCCAGCTGATACAAGGGGCGTGCCAGCCTTCTCTTCCTGCCGTTAGATGTTTCTTATCCATTAACTCTCTATTCTCTGACCAGATTAGAACGTGGAGGACAAACGCCTCTGCGTGCTTCGCAGAAGCGTCTGGTGTTTTGGAGCTGTCGTTTACTGAGGGCCTACTGCGCGAAGTGCATTGCTCACACACAGTGGGCCGTCTGTCCCCATTTCCGGCTCGGTTTGCTCCAGCAGCTTTTAATGTTTTCAGACTTTTAAAAGGGAGGCCAAGGAGCATTCCCGAGGTGGAAGTAATACATGTTTAGTTTAATATTGCTATTATTATTATGAGGATGAGGCCAGGCCTAGTCTTGCAGAATTACCATTTCTGTGACTAAGACGGTGTTCCCCACTTCCCAACACCACCCAGCCACTCCTTTGAAAACACAGTTTCCATGCATGGCAGCAGAGTTAGGGGAAGCAGAACAGACTAGTTCCTGTCACTTACCTGGTCTTGCACATGACAATGGAATGTTGAAGGAACTTTATGAGGACAAGCCAAGGGGAATTTTATTAGAGGACAGGAAAGCAGAAGATGAGGTCTCCAGGAGATCTCTCATGTGGAGATTTCTCTTGAACATGCTTTTCAAAAAAATCTCTAGCATCATTTTCTCCCAACACTGGGTCAGGAGCAACTTTTTACATTTTATGCAAACAGTGTTTATTCTCCTGAGTTTGACAAGCAAGTGGCTCCAGCATTTTAGAGGGAAAAATCTCTATGCAGTTGATTTTTTTGTTTTTACTTGACAGCATCTTTATTTAGTTTTGGGAAGTCTTTAGCATGTTGAACTTTCTGAAGATAGGAATGATTATTTTGCAATTAATAGTATGATTTGTAATAGTATACAAATGCCTGACAATTAGTTCATCACAGCCAAAAAAAAAAAAAAAAGTACCAGATCACTTTCTCACATGTGTCCAATGTAGTACCAGCTCTAAGTGTGATGAGGTTTGGAATTTTTACGTAACAATAAAAAGTATTGTGGCAGACACTGTTTATTGCCTAACCATCAGCCATTTCTCTGCCCCTCCTTTCTGCTAATCAGTTCCTGATTTTTTTTCAAGGCAGATAACTATTGGTCCCAGGGAAGGTGTTTCTTTTCCTTGGCCCACAGATTTAAGCAGGATTGGTCTAGGGCTGAGCACGTGCCCTCCTGTTGGCCAATGAAATATGAAAAGGAAAGCAGTCCATGTGAGCTTCTCTTCCCAACAGAGCCAGCAAGCCAAATCAGTGATCTATATTCGACCATTTATCCCAGTCTCTCAGAACCCTTTGTGAATTTGACTAGTGTCCTCTTATTAACCTTTACTTCCTTCAGCCTCTGATTTTCCTCTAACTTTATTTTCTTCTCTTTTTCAGGGACAAGACTAGCTCATCTTCCTCTTTGTGACCTGTACAGTTGCAGCAGCCCAAGTCTTAGCCTTGGTCCTTATTCTATCTAAACTCACTTTACACAGTCTCATTCATAGCTGTAATACCTTCTATATACTGACAATTTCTAAATTTATTTCTACAGTCCAGACCTTTCCCTTGAGCTCCAGACTTACATATCTGACTTTTCAACTTTACCCTATAGATCAGTGCTTCTCAACCTTCCTATGCTGTGACCCTTTAGTACAGTTCCTCATGCTGTGGTGACCCCACCATAAAATAATTTTGGTTGCTGCTTCATATACTTCATTAGTGCTACTTCATATAGTAGCAACGAAAATAGGTCTGGACTGTAGAAATAAATTTAGAAATTAGTCTGTTTAGATCCAAAATAGATCCTTCTTTCCCAGGCTTCCTCTTTTCAGGAACGGACACCTCCCATTCACTTGCTGATGCCTAAAGACTAGAGATCGTCCTTGGTTTAGTTCTCTGCCTCTAACCCCCTGCACAATGCATTGGCTATGCTCTTAACATTACCTTCAAACTATCGTTGGTGTCTTATACATCCCACCACTTCCATTTGCCCTGGTCTTTTTTTGAGTCTCTTACTTCCACTCTTTCTCCTGTGTAAGTTAGACTTGGTTTCAAATCTTTGCAAAATGATTAACGAAGGTTTAAGCAAGATAAGTTTATTTCTCTCTCACATAAGTTTGGAAGTAACAATTCCAGCATTGTCTTTGCAGTTTCACAGTGATGCCCGGGACGTCTCTTTCACCAGGGTCTGCATCTTTCCCGTGTCTGGTCCTTTATCCAGTAAAGGTTTCATTCCAGGACACCACTTCTATCCCGAAGGTCATCTCAGGATGAAACTTTAGCTAGTAGGTCCCCATTTCAAGAAGAAGGAAATAGGAGAGCTGCCTTAGTTCTCTTTAAGCACACCCTGAGAGGATGTGTCCACACTCCCCCTTACATATTAACTTGGTCACATGGTCCACTGAGCAACAAGGGACATTTAGGAAATGCAATCTTTCATTCTAGGCACCAGTATGCACATTTCAAATTGGGGTTCTGCATCTAAGAAGGAAGAACAATCGAGGGTAAGTTACAGCAATTTCTTCCACATATCCCGTTAGTCAATTCTTCCCCAAAGGCCAGTTAATCTCTTAAAACATTAAATCAGATTATTACACAACCTTGCTCAACACCCTCTAATGGTTTTGCACTCTGCTCAGATCAAAATCTAAACCTGTTACCCTCTCTGTCCCTCTTCCTCCGTTCTAGCAACACCAGTTCACACGGGGCATGCCAGGCTTACTCTCACTCCAGAGCCTTTGCTGTTTCTGTCACCAATTTATTTCAAATCTTGGTACAATTTATCATCTCACTTCCTTCAGGTAGGGCCTTGCTCAGCTTCCTGATTTTACTCTTTGAAATAATGATTGTAGACCTACTACCAGAGGAGAGCCTAGAAAATGTTTCTTTTGAAATATCTACTCAAATCTCAAACATATCCCATAATAAATATATATATAATTTGAATGTGCCTTCACATATGTAAGAATTGAATTATAATGAAATTTTCAAGTTAATCAGTTACCTTTTGTACACATGTACTTAGACATTTATTAATTTTAATTTTTGTCATTCTTCTCTTGTACTTTTGAACTTATGTGGGCATAGGGCATTGTGCCAGAGGACACAGTTGGTAAAAGTCCCTCAGAAGACTGTAAATCTTACCCTAACCAACAACTCAGGGAAATTATTCCGGCTACAGAAACTTCCTCATTTTAAAATCTTAAGGCAGGAATGTTAATGAATGTCTTGCAACTTATGTCACTTCTACTTCAAATGTCCAGAATAGTGCTGAGTTTCTCAACTGGGACACTATTTTGGGCAGGATGACTCCTGGGTGTGGGGGTTTCCCTGTACTTCATAAGATGTTCAGCAACATCGCTGGCCTCTGTCCATTAATGCTAGTAGCAACCCCTCATGTCCCCAGTGTGACAACCAAAAGTGTCTCCAGACATTGCCACATCTCCACTGGGGGGCAAAAACTATCCCCAGTTGAGACGTATGAGTTTAGAAGCTAACATTGCACACACTAATTTATTAGCACACAGAAGTGAACCTTGGAAGGTTTCTTCAACCTATAAAGCTGTGTAGAATTCCAAGTTTTGAACTTCAGCTTTGACACTGATCTTGGGCAATCACTTAACTTTTTATCTTTTATTGAGATGGAGTCTCACTCTGTCATCCTAGGTGGAGTGCAGTGGCATCATCATAGCTCACAGCAACCTCAAACTCCTGGGCTCAAGCCATCCTCTTGCCTCAGCCTCCTGAGTAGCTGGGACTACAGGTGACCGCCACAATGCCTGGCTAATTTTTCTGCTTTTTAGTAGACCGGGGTCTCACTCTTGCTCAGTTGGTCTCAAACTCCTGATCTCAAGGAATCCACCCACCTCAGCTTCCCAGAGTACTAGGATTACAGGCGTGAGCCACCCTCCCTGGCCACGATCACTTAACATTGATGATTTGAGCTTCCTCAATTTTAAGCTGGAGCCAGTGACGCTGATTGTATCAGGCAGTTAATAAGATTAAATAAATTGCTATATGGAAAGAACATAGCCTGGCACACATCAAGAGGTTCAATATTTGTTATTTCTCCTTTCTTAGTTAAAATAGAAAGACTTAAACAATATTTTGGCCATTTCTGTTGTAAACTTAGCAGGTGAGAAGGTGAATCTTGTGGGGGTGAGATATTGGGGTGGCGAGGATGACCTGCCCAAGTTCTCAGAAGCAAAAGAGAATGTATAGCTGCCATGAAACATGTAAGAATTGTCAAAGGCATGCACACTCATTATAAATTTTGAAATAGAAACCATGCTTCTCTCTGCCTCAGATATTCAAAAATATACTCAAAATCTAATCACTCCTCACCTCGTCTGCAGCTGTTTGCTCAGTGGCCCCAGCTGCCATCATCCCTTGGTTGGTTATTGCTTGACCTCCTGTCTGAGAGTCTTTCTGCTTCTGCCTTGCCGCTCTGAGGTTGGCTCTCACGTGGCAGCCAGGAGGAGGCTTTTAAAGTGTAAATCAGATCATATGACACCTGTCCTGCTCAGAACTCTTCACTACCATCCGGGTAAAAGCCCAAGGCCCCCATCTGCTCCAAACTAAACTGATCTCCTCTCCTCTGAGGCCAGGCCACCTGGCCTGCGTCCACGCCTTGCACACATCCTCCTCAGGGCTTTTGGACTGCTGATGCTTCCACCAGGATGTCTCTTTCCCTCAGGAATGTGGCTCCTTTGCTCCCTTTCGGTCTTGGCACAAATGCCATCTCATCATCCAGACCTCCCCTGACTCACTTACCTAAAATTGTTCTCCACCATCAATGCCGATTCCACCTGGGCTCCACGGTGTCCTGCTGTTCTGACCCAGGGTCCTTTCCTTCAAGGCATGTCCCACCATCTAACACACACTAATTTATAAGTGCCCCGAGGGCAAGGGCTTTGCTGCTGTGTCTCCAGCACCTTCAATGCTGGTTAACACATATTAGGTGTGCAATAAATGTTGCTTGAATGTATGAATGAGCAGGAGACAGCAAAATTTTCACTGAGATATAAAGAAAACCACAAGCCCAATTGTATAAGTCAACTGATGCAGGTCCTTCAATGCCCTGTGACTATCAGACTGGTCTTCCTACAGCTCACTTGAACATGTGTCCATTACAATTTCTATGTGCATAAGTAACATCAGGCATGTGACCTGAGAATGCCCAACAGGAAGCTCTCTTTAGGGATCTTAAAACTTGAGAAGGTGGCCCAAGGAAGAATGGTGGCCCTTTGTCTAGACAACACGGTACAAACCACCCTATTCATGCTATAAGACCTCTGTTGAAACTCCTACTTCATAACTCTTTGGAGCTCCTTTGCTTCTTGCTTTTTCCTAGAAGCAAGAATTCCTTAGGCCTTGTGTTAATTCAAGAATGCCTGATGTTAATTCAAGATCCTCTGATAGCTTTTAATGTACTGCATTGTGCATGAGTTAGTTATTGGTATTTTTTGCTTGTAACCTTAAGTCCTAACTGATACAATTTTTGATTGTAGTGAGGACAGGTCAGCTTTTTGCCCCCACGTTTTGCCAGGGAGGGGGATTGGATAATAAGGAGCAAGTAGAATAATTCCTACTTGAGGGAAAGAGGTGGCAGAAAAACATCTTATTTGGTTTTTTCTCACAGCATTTGCATTAGTTTTCTATTGCTATATGATAAATTACCTTAAATTTAGGGGCTTAAAACAACACACATTTACTATCTTGAAGTCTCTGTCTATAGGTTGATGTTCAGGCATGGCATAGCTGGGTTCTCCGCTCAGGTCTTGCAATGCTGAAATCAAGGTGGCAGCTGGGATGGCCATCTAATCTGGGGCTCAAGGACCCTTACAGTATCACTGGTTGTTCGTAGGATGCCGGTCATTAAGTGGTGGGAATGAGGTCCTCATTTCTGTGCTACCTGTTAGCTGGGGACAGCTCTCGGTTACTAGAGGCTGCCCACAGGTCCTTGCTTGCTTTGTGGCCTCTCCATGGGGCCTCTCATGTAAGGCAGTCTGCCATTTTCAGACCAACAGAAGAGCATCTTCTGTGGCTCTCAATCTCCCTCACTTCTTCCATCTCTGACCTCAAGACTGTGTTTCACCAAGCCTGACCTGATTAGAGCACTCCTGCCCATAGTCAAGGAGAAGGTCTTGTCGAGGGCGTGCACTCCTGTGGGGGGGATCTTGGAGGCCATCTCAGTTCTGACTACCATAGTGATCCTGGTGAGGATGCCACTTGGAGAGATCTATTACTGTGCCCCAACTTATGTATGTATTCAGAGAAGATAAACCTAGGACAGTTGGCTACAATGGCCACTATCCACAGACATAGCTTTTGTCCTATGGGCTTTTCCTGGGGCTTGCTGGACAGCAATGCATTTGGGTGCCAGTGCGAGGACTTATTAGTGTTTCTAGGACAATCGATTACACTGTTAAGAAGATGTTTGGTTGTGTGTGTGAAGGATACTTTTATTTGTGCATTTTGCCGTGTTTGTTTCTTTAAATGGCATTTGCTTTAGAAGCTGTCTTCTAATTGGAAGACTCATTCAACAATCTCCTCCAGTCAGAAAGGACAAATTCTCCAGACATGGGCATATAGCCAGGGTCATTGCCACCCCACACCCATCAGGGAAAGGGATCATTCTCCATCAGCCATTTGGCAAAATTGAAACAAAGTAATTCTAATATAACAGTGTCATGGGATCCATGGCACCTGCTTTGGAAATAAATCTGGCTTTGTCTTTTCCTTTATTTTCAATAAATGCTCCAGTATTATTGCCACCGCATTAATCTAGCAGCAGGAAACCATTATCCTATGACAACAGTCTCTCCCATTAACATTATCTTTTAATTTTAAGATTGTTTACATGACTGCTAGAAGCTACTAAATTAAAATAAAATAAAGAAAGAATTATTTTCTTTAAACCAACTGTTCAGTCAAGTTACTCACTCCTAATCTTGACTACGCTGGCAAAAGAAAACACCATTATTTTTGCATCAGATTTACTAAAGACTATTTGGGAATAAGTTGGAATTTCTAGAAATGTAGACATGTTTTAAATGTCGTCTAGAAATAACCATTACCCTTTAAATTATTATATTGTTTGCCATATAGCATATAAAAGAGTTGAAAATATTGGCTATTCTTCTAGAAAGCAATTGTGGTAGAAAGAAAAACAATAATGACAACACAATGATAAAAACTCAGTAAAGAAATAAGGAGGAAAAAATGGTTAGTAGAGTTTACCCAGAGAAACAACTGAATTTGGAGAGCCCAGCAAAAATGAGACAGGAGAAAAATAAACTGAAAACTAAAAAAGAATTGTAATTGGTGGTGATTGTTATTTAATGTTCTGACAAAGGAATTTTAAAGTGACAGTTATATCATATTAAATCGTATCTGTAAAGTTTATATCACATATGTTATACACTTTTTAAAAATGATAACTAACTTGCTTCCTGTCCATTAATCCAGAAAACTCACTTTTCTTTTGTCAGTTGTATCCCAACGCTTGAAGAGACTCCTACAATTATTCAGTATTTGTTTTGCTCCACTTTCACTGGTTCTAGAGCTTTCTTTCCAAAAGACAAAGGTTGGCATAGCTACAAATGAGGACTGTATCTAATTATTAGAATAGTGATATTGTACATTCAATAGTTGAGATCGCTCTTTCCCCACTCCCAGGAGAAAAACACACAGACAAAAATTACATAAACTGAGTCACTATTTTGATAAAAATTGTACTGGAAATAAAAAAAAAGAGAAATGCTGAAGTTGTGAATTCCCGTGTTGTTAATGCAGTCAAGTAGGCCATCGATATGTGTCCTTTTTACTGATAGGTACAAAATAGGTGGTGGGAGATCAATCAAAACTCCCTTTCATAAATTACCAGGACTTCTAGAAATTATCAAAACTTCACCGGAGTGTCATACATAGTCTTCCCAGCAATGAGTTATAGTCAATAATTCATTCCCTGACTGAGCTGATAACAGGCCGATATTCTAATAATGTGCTAGGATTTACTACTGGACACAAGCAGTAAGTAGGAATTTCAATGGAGTGTTAAATGTTATCTCAGTGGAGAAAAGCAATAAAAATAGGGCAAAGAGAGGCATCTGGGTACTGGGCTTTGCTGTTTTCACCTTCTAATTAGAACAAACATGTATAAGGGTAGCGTTGTTCAAGTTTTCATTCTTTTTTTTCTTTTGTTTTGAAGCAAATTGTTTCCAGAGTATTGTTCTGTAATGACTTCTCCTGGCCTTACTGCCAGAGAGCCGAGCCTATGGCTCTGAAAAAATGCTAAAAAGAAAGTCTATTTCATTCTTCAGTTGTTTTCCCAAACTTGAAAATGGCTTCACTGGAATATTTTTCTTTGAAAGGAAACTTCCCCAAAATTATTATCCTAGTCTAAAGGTCTTAAATATATTTTCAGTGATTTCTTATCACACAGAGAAATCGACAAATTTGCTTTCTCTGTCAGAATGTTTTGAAGCTAGAAAAGAAGTGGTGATTCATCAAAAACAATTTTATTATGAAATTTGATTTATGTTGAGGAATATAAATGATGACGTTATAATGTGTACCTCTGCGTGGAGGGAACACATTTTAGTCAATTGAGTTATCCAATTTTATTATTTTAAAAAATCCATATCTGGTTGTTCTTTTTATTCAAAAAAATTTATGGCACTGTATAGAGCAGAAATGTGCGTTTCTCAAGTCTATGGACAGCTATGGATTGTATTCCTCTAATTCCAAAAGGGTCATTTATTACAATTGGATGAATAAATATCATCGTATTTTTATCAACTTATTTTGAGGGCAAATAAAAACCAGTGTTATACTTCAAAATACCACATTTTTTCCCCAAATCTACACAGATGAAAAGCTTAATTGTATCAATATTACAATTAAAAGAAGTTGTGGTTTGGGGTACTTGAAATTTCTCAATTATTAGCCTTTCTTTTCCTAAGAATAGTTAGTGGGACCATAAGGAAGAGTGAATTTTTAATACTTTAGTTTCTTTATCAAAAAATACTCATTTCCATAGTTTTGGAGAGGAACAGTAATTAATTTCAAATGGAACAGTTTTTATCTACTGGATTTTAATTTTAATATGTATTCTACTTAATAACCATCTCACATTTACACGAATTCCCAGGCACCTATGTACCCTCTTTTTAACTGTTATAAAACTAAATCCATCATGCAAAGAATTAACTTAATAAACATTGCCTTTGGGTTCACTAGACCATTTAGAAGACCTTAATGAACATATATGCACACATATAATCTGATAATCAATTTGCAATGATGTGTGCAGAATATCACTTGTGCTTGAAGGATGTTGACAGAATTCAGTCTCAGAAGTAGGCAGAATAAGTAAGCAAATACTTTTTCCTATGATATAATCACTATGAAGTAGATTCATATATCAAGATTAGCTGATGGTTCTGAGGCAAATTTGGGGGAAATGTAAGGTGCTGTTTCTACCTCAATAAACCTGTGTATAGAAAATCAGCCATTTTTTCCACACTGCATTAAATGGCCTTGTCAGGCTGGGCATGGTGGCCCACGCCTGTAGTCTGAGCACTCTGGGAAGCCAAGGCAGGTAGCTTGCTTGAGCTCAGGAGTTTGAGATCAGCCTAAACAAGAGCGAGACCCTCTGTCTACTGAAAATAGAAAAACTAGCCAGGTGTGGTAGTGCATGCCTATAATCCCAGCTACTTGGGAGGCTGAGGCAAGAGGATAACTTGAGCTCAAGAGTTTGAGGTTGCTGTGAGCTATTACACTATGCACTCTAGCCAGGGCAACAGAGTGAGACTCTGTTTCAAAAATAAAATAAAATAATAAAATAAAAATAAAATGGCCTGTGACATAAGGCAAAATGCTGGGTCACAGTGTGTTTTCTTCTTTTCCATCATCTTTTCTATCTTTCTCAGTATCTCTAGGAGTTTCCAATGTCCTAATCAAGTAGAATTTAACTCTGCATCTTAAATTATATTTCCAATCACAACAATATCAATGCATTTTATTTTCCTCAGCGATCTGCTATTTTATTGTGGATAAAATCAACTTCTTTACTATGCTTTTATATTACCTTAAAAAGAAAAATTAGGATAGAACTTCCTAAATACTAATTAACACAATTTGGTGGAGGTATTTACCAAATAGAGTCATCTGGATTTTTGCTTTTGAAAAAATAAAAACAAGAATTATCTAATTAATAAGGCAACTACCTATCCCTTTATGACATGAAACATTTAGTGAGCTATTTAGAAGTGATTTTGAGAAATACTAACAAAAAAGCAGGCATACATTAAAAGCATTATCAATATTTTAAAGCCAAGCTATGGTTCTTTGAAATGTGGGCTTTTAGAGATGCTGCATTTGATGTAAACCCCTGTTCTTAAACGGAGCAGCAGTCCCCCTGACTCCACTTACAGCCCACAGCAACACAAGAAACTGGCATAGGACCTAACAGCCATTCCTCTTCATTCGATTTTCTCTATTGGTAACTATCATTCCCTCTTCTCTCCATGCCTTTTACACTTTGCAATTGTTATCCTAGACTCAAAGCTTTTCAGATTTGCTTTGGAGGAATCTTTTGATTTCAAGATAGCTCTGTGATGGCACCAATAAAGGTGAGGAGATTTTTTAAAATTTCCTTTTCAAAAAGACTTCCTTCAGGGCCAGGCGTGGTGGCTCATGCCTGTAATCCTAGCACTCTGGGTGGCCAGGCAGGTGGGTTGCTTGAACTCAGGAGTTCAGGGGTTGGAGACCAGCCTGAGTCAGAGTGAAACCCTGTGTCTAAAAATAGGTGGGTGTTGTGGTGGGCTACACCAGAGGCTGAGGTAAGATGATATTGCTTAAGCCCAAGAGTTGGAGGTTGCTGTGAGCTATGACGCTATGGTACTCTTAACAAAGGTGAACAAGCCAGACTATCTCAAAAAGAAAAAAGAAAAAAAGACTTCCTTTAAAGACAATTTTGCAGTGATTTTAAAAGGATACAATATTTTTTCCTGAGAAATAGCTGGGGCCCATTGTCTTGGAGGTTGTCACATCCAGCATCAAACAATCTGGACTTTATCCAGTCATTGAAGGCAACATGGGTCTGGGTAGAACCTCTGACTGTCCATGGGAGATTCTCAGAGAACTGTCACTTGGGGAATAGAACAATGATTATGGTTGAATGACTTAAATAAGAAGAAGGGCCAAATAATTCTGGGCCAACTCGGGGGAATGAGGGCTTGATCTAGGATCAGTATGGTTTCTGTATTTAGTTAGATTTAAGCAAGAAATGATGTGAACGTTCTTTTCCAAAGGACTGTATTCTTATTTCTCATTGTAGATGAGAAGGCTAAATGACAAATGAGTGACACAGCAGAAGTTTCTTGGACTGCGGGACACAATATAACATTATTTTCGGTTGGGCAATTTTACTTTATTCTAGGAATATTACTTCGAGCACTGTTTTTACATTTGAAGAATACTCAGAATACACAAATACGTTATCCGTAATGAATCTGTGTGTGTTTACAGTTTTTGTGTTTAGCATAAGTGGGAATAAAAGATTGCTATCTTACACAAACAGGCACTTTCAGATCACAAATCTTACTAGCGGGACGAAAAGGGACGGCTAAACGCAGAGTGCAGAAATAAAGACTACCCAGAGGTGGCGCTGTGGTTAAAGTACACCTGAATTTTGATTACAGCGAATGTGTTTAATCCCTGCCCCTCAGAAGAGAGACTGACTGTTAGCCATTATCGCTTTTGTATTTCTATAACCACAACATAAGCAAACAACGCTTTCTGGCAATACACTGTCACCCACTCCAATCTACGAAGACATGTGTAAAGACCTCACTCCACACATAGTTAGAGCTAAAACACTAAAACCACCTCCTAAAATGTAGGCCCCTTGTAGCCTAGAGATCTAGACTCAAAGTTTTAGCCATTCTTTTCTCTTTTCTTACACAAAAACGATCTGGATCCTAAAACATCTTGGATCCTTGAGACAGTAACTTAGTGCTACCTGAACAGGTGTCTGGTTAAATTTCTAACATTTTTGTTTTAAAAATTAAAATTTATTTCAGGAAATGCTGAAAGTGTAACAATTCATTATAGAGCTATGTGTTATATGTTCTGTTTAAGAAGATCATTTTTAAGAGGAAAAACAGAGACTATTTGGTTTAATTCTTTTATTTATAAATGAGAAAATTAAGACCCAGACAAGAAAATTTACTTGCACGTGACAAATCATAACTCAATTGTAGTCCACTAAGATCTTGTGTCATCTTGTTTTGATTATTATAAATTATTAGCAAAATGAATTAGGGAATTAAATATGGGGTTCCTTTCCTCATTTGGTTTAACATTTTTTTGATTCACCTCGAGGAGCATTACATCTTTTGAAAGTCGGTCTTTTTTAACCACCCCCATTTTTAGCTGTTTTCTGCACAAGACATCTTAATAACTATTATAGTTTTAATGATTTTCTAAAAAATGTTTTTCATATGTGCACAAGGTGAATTGATCATAAGGATGCAATTTTAAATACAAATTGATAAAATTAACTCATTTAGTTTTAATATGCTAGAATAAAGAAACAAGTATTAGTATTTAAAATGTCCTCTGCCTTATTTTAGAGGCAATCATTATTCTTTTTTTGCAGCCTTAATTTTGATGGTTTTAAAGGAAGAAATCTCCCAGACACTAAAACGGAAGATGTTTAACATCTGCCTTGTCCTCCCACATTCTCCTTAGGATTCCTTTTCTCTATCTAGTAGTAGGGTATGTGATACAATATGAAAACTTGTCCCACAAGGCTGGTTTTACTTAATAATACTTAGCAGAAGGGCTTCCCACTTTCATGATAATTTCCACCAGGAAAATCTCTCTGAAACTTACTAATAATAATCAGACCTAATATTAGCCTCAGATTGGAAATTTATTAAACCTATTTGGCAGAGTAAAGTTGAATGACTAGGTATTCAAGCATCTAGGCTGAGCTTCGGCCCTGAAAAAAAAAAAAAGACTTTCAGGTTAGCACCCTAAAAGCATTCCTCAAAACTTGATTTATACTAGAAGCGGCATTTCTTACTCCCCAGAGGCTACAAGATTGCAAATCTTGCAATTACTTCCATTGCTTTGGGGGGGTTATGTGAAATTCGGCCTCTCATCCTCCACAGAGGGGAGGATAGTGGGGAAAGGCTTTCTCCCTTAAGTTTATGTCAACTCTGAAAATAGATTGTGCTCCAGTATATCGCGAGAAATTGCAAGTAACCATGAAATGCCCACGAGGCACCTAGTTCATACCCAAGTTAGTGAGGGGATGTCTGGACTAGTGGGGAGTGGGGGGCTAAGTAGGTAGTATTTAGGTAGGAACTATTACTTCTCTTACTGCTTTTACCTTGTGAACTAAGCTTTTACTAAGGTTCATAAATCTCCAACACCATGAATTAAAAACAAAAACTCCTCCAAATAATACCTCTCATGCGAGTGTACATGTGTCTGCAGATTCAGGAAGACTTTTCAAACAAGAGACCCATATCTGAGAAAGATGTGAAGTAAGTTTCCTAAGGGTCTTTTCCCTATGCGAGGCGAGGGCAATCCCCCAGGGACCAGCCAGTGCGGCTCCTAAAGGTCTCCCGCGCTCTGGGAGGACAGGTGCGGGCCCCTGCGCCCAGGCTCCCGATCTCTGGCCGCGTAGGGCCGCCCGGACAGGGTCCCGGAGCCGACAGTCAGGATCACTTGTCCCCACCTGATTCGGGCCCTTCCCTTCCCTTTCCTCCGCCGCTCTGCCGCCTCTCTCTCTCCCCGCCTCCACCCCCCCCACCCCCAGTCTCGTTTCAGTCATCCCTTTGTCCTTCCCCGGATTGGCAGGTTTTATTATTCCGCCTGAACAACCCGGCCGCCCAGTGGCTGAGGGTCGCTGACGTCGGCGGCAGAGCCGGGGAGTAGTTGGGATTCTGCTCTGTCAGTAACACATGTGTAAGAGCCGCGGAGGGAGCGAGCGAGCCGGCTAGAGGCCAGCGCCGCCGCCGCCGCCTCCGAGCCCGGCAGCAGCAGTCCGGGCAGCCGCCCCGGCAGCGGCGCAGGCTCCAGTGCGCCGCGCCCAGGCCAGCCGCGGCCCCCGACTCCCGGGCGCGCCCGCCCGCCGCCGCCGCTCCCGGGGCCGTTGTATCTGCGACTGCTCCGGTCGGAGGTGCGAGGAGCTCGGCCGAGCCGCCGCCGCCTGCCTCGAGCGACGAGCGAGCGAGCGCGCGGGAGGGAGGAAGGCGGCGGCGGAGGAGGAGGAGCGGGAGGAGCGCGGGCGGGGGCGGGGGAATATACAAAGTGAAGCCACATTGCCAAACTTGCAGCAGCGATTGCAGCAGTTGCTGCCGCTGCGCCGCGCCTGCAGCCGCGCCGCGCGGGCCGAGGGCTCCTGCCGCTGCTCGCGCGCAGCCGGAGGCGGAGGAGAAGGACGAGGACTGAGACTGACACTTCTGTTGCCGGCCGCCCGCCACTTACGCGGGCCCCCCCCCAAACCCGCCCCAGAGCAACGCGATTAAAAAAAAAAAAACAGCAGCCTTTAGCCCCCTCCTCCCCTTTCCTGCTTTTGCGAGAACTCCCTCCCTCCCTCCAGCTCCGCCAGCCCAGGCGCCCCTTTTCTGGAAACCGAGCGGCTTCGCTCGCATTTCGCCGCCGCCACCTCTCGCAGTCTTGCAATATAGGGGAAAAGCAGGTAAGGGGGCGGCCGGGGAGCGCCGGGCCGGGGTGGGGGCGGGCAGAGGGAGGGAGGGGACCGACTCGGGCCGGGACTGTTTTCTTTGGTTTCCTTCCCTTGACCGTCCCAAATCGCAAGTAAACAATACGTCGGTATTGCGAGAGTCTGAAAAACTACCCAGGCCGGCCTACGAGCTAGCACGAAGGGAAGCCCCAGCCGCCAGCTTTGTAGCGGTTCCTGCTTACAAAAGGGTTCTTCTTGGAGACCCGGCTGGTGGGGACCCTAGAGGGGGGTGGGGACGTTTCTAGTTCCTAAGGGAAAGGCGGAGGGCTCTTAGATGAGCACTGAAGTATGAGAAGTAGTGTGTGTGTGTGGGTGTGTGTGTGTGCGCGCGCGCGCGCGCGTGCCGGGGGGGGCGTATAGTCACGACCCCCCAACCCCCTTCTAGTAAACACTATTTTTGAAACAGTGGCAGAAAGGATCTAAGTGAGCAGGATTCGGTATTGATGGTTCTTTTTAAAAATTCCTCTTGGCTTATAAGTCTTTTGTTCCAATCCAGGAGGAATCCAGTGAATCACCTAATTAAAATCAAGACATGAATTAAGCATCCATTTTTGTACTACAAATTGCCAGTGCTACGTTTGTCCCTCCCTTGGTCTCCATTAAAAAACACCAGAGACGTTGTTAAAGGGGGGCAGATTTTGCCTCTAGCTGCCAGTTCTGCTTTCTATTTCACTGACTATCCCAGGACCTAAATTGCTTGCCTATGTAATTACTAGAGTATAAGCCTATTTAACTTAAAAGCTTTCTTTTTTTTTTTTTTCTAACTCTAAATGAAACTTGATGAGGGCCCGTCCTTAGTTATCAGGGGAGTCAGTTTCTGGTCAGTCCTCTTGATTCATCTCTTTTAGATTTAATCAGCATTAAGGTATTGCTTGTCCTTAAGAGCTTTAGCTAATGGGGTTACTGGATGCTTTTCTCAGTGTAATGTTTCCTTTTAAAAAAAATACATATATATTTACCTCTCACCAAAGATGGGGGCTGGGAAGAGCTTGGAATCTCCTCCCTCCCTTTCCCCCTTTAAAAAGGAATTCGGAGCGATTAAAACGTTGTGTGTGTGTGTGTGGGGGGGGCAGTTTAAAGACCTAGGGCAGGAAATGCAGATTCATTTGGGTTAGGGCTGAAATTGTAACAAAAAGCAATTCCTCGAGTAAATGCATCAGATAAATCAATTTACATAAAGGTATGATGCATTCGGATAAATGCAATGCTAATGGGTTTTAGAGTGGTCCTGTTTCCAAAGTCTCTGGGTTTTGTTACAGCTTAATTGGTGCAGTTCTTATTCTGGTTTATTGTGCGGTCAGTGGACACACGTTCCGGGACTCTTTCGGAGGAAATGTGTTTAAAATCGGCCTATTTAAGGAACTGGAGTCCTTGTTTCGTTCCTTCTCCCTCGTTTTTTTTTTTTTTTGCAGCAGCCAAGTTGGGCTAGGGACAGGCAAAGTTCGCCTTCTCCCCTTTGAGGTATCAGCTGAATGTCTAGAGCAGGTAGCCGACAGCCTTGGGGGGAGCCCACACTCTCGGCTTACAAAGGACAAAGACAAAACAGGCTGCTTAATTGGCAGTAAATAACTTGATCTTTTTATAGAATAAGTGACTGGAGGAACACTAGGACTTTATTGGACTCAGGATTGGAGGCAACAAATTAATCGGTTTAGGCTAAGCTTTATAAATTGATTCCTATATTATACCCCAGTTGCTTCTCTTATGGCATTCATTTGAAAGAGTGGGGAATTTTTAAAAGCAGTTTTTGGTGACAGCAGGACTGACTCGAATTTAACTTGTGCATCGCTTAATAGTGCCTTCTCGCATATTATCTGTACTCCCCCCTTGGAGGAACAAAGCGTTAGCATTTAAATTGCTGATCAAGGGCAGATTAGTGAGACCAAAGTGGAGAGTGTTTGTATAGGAAGTTAACAGGCATCCTAAAGTTCAATGATCTATTATTCTTGCCTGTGTCCTGAAAACCCAGAGAAAACACTCATTGATCTTCAAAATGAAATGAGATTTGGAACAATAATGGGAGATGGCGATCACCACAATGGCATATGAAAGGTGCTGCTTAAAATACGAAAAACCAGTTTCGCAACTTTACACTCCGCTCCCCCCCACCCCCCGCCGCAGCCACCTTGCCTCCCCTCCTACCACCAGGTTCTCGTCTCCCGTCTGTTGGTCCCTCCCTCCTTCCCTTTCGGAAAACCGAACTATTTCCAACTTGTGAACTGCAGCTGCACTCCCTGGGCAGAGCTCGGGAGGGAACGTGGCTCCAGTGGGGCCGCCGCCTCCCGGATCCCCTCGGCCGCCTCCCGGGCTCGGCGGGGGCTGGGGAGGGGCCGGGCGCGGCGGTGGGTGGGTTTGACCCTCATTTGCTGGAGGCGGGCGGCAGAGGAGGGAGGAGGGGGCAGTGGGCGGAGGCGGGGGCTGGGAGGAGGCGCTGCGAGGGGTGGAGCGCGCCGCGGAGCTGGGCTCGGAGTTTTGACAGTACCGGAGCTGAAATTGTCAGCAGCGGCGAGCGCTGGAAAGTTGAGAGGAGCTCGTGGCCTCAGAACAAAGCTTGAGAAAAGTAAACAGGCGGCTGCTGCCGGCGAGCCTCCCTCCTTCTCTCTCCCCCTCTGCCTCCTTCCCGCCCTTGCCCTGCTGCTTCCTTCCAGCAGCTCCGGGGGGAGGAGAATGGGCTTGCTCTCTCTCCGGCGGCGAGTACTAACTTTTGCATCGCCCCTGTTTTGTCTGTCTCTCCCTGTCCCCTTCCCGCCCTCTGCAGACCATGGTGAATCCGGGCAGCAGCTCTCAGCCGCCCCCGGTAACGGCCGGCTCCCTCTCCTGGAAGCGGTGCGCAGGCTGCGGGGGCAAGATTGCGGACCGCTTTCTGCTGTATGCCATGGACAGCTACTGGCACAGCCGGTGCCTCAAGTGCTCCTGCTGCCAGGCGCAGCTGGGCGACATCGGCACGTCCTGTTACACCAAGAGCGGCATGATCCTCTGCAGAAATGACTACATTAGGTAAGACTTTGCTGCCTTTTCCCCAGATGGGCAAGCAGAGCATTGGCAAGGCCAAAGGTTAGGGTAGTAGGGAAAGAGGGAGGCATTCATGGGAATACATTGAAGCCTTCACCTCAAAAACCTTCTGGTTGGCCACATTTAAGAGATTGAGAAAGCCTATGTTAGTCTTCCAATATTTGATGGTAAACTAATGTCAAATACCATACGGTGGAAAAACTGTCCATCTGGTGAGACTGGGCCTTTAGGTGTGCAAAGATTGGGCACCTTCTGGACCAAAATTTTAAATGATTAGTCTAGACTAAAACTTAACATTTCAAGAGGGTGTTAAGATGCATTCTTAAAACAAGGTAGGGACCTACAGAAAAAAACTTGAGACAAAAGGTTGACTTAAAAATAAAAGTATAGTTAGTGAAAAATGATTTGCTTATAGTGATTTACTATGATATTTACATAAGCACCTTTAACTTTTTTGAGTGGAAAGCTGTGACTAGTTCTTTGTGCTCCTTGTGAAAAATGCTGATTACCCATCAGTTTAAAGAGTTAGAATTTTTCTTATAGCTAAAAGAAAAAAAAAATCTCCCTAAACAAAAACGTAGTGGCAATGTTTCTTTTCATACTCTTACTTGGAGGCTTGTAATGCTTAATGTTAGTGTGTGGTTTTTGATGTAGAATTTGCGATTTTTTCAATTGAAGAATGTTCAGGTTTGGGGTTTTTGTTGTTGTTGTTGTTTGTATCACTGCCCTTGATCCCCAAAAGAGATTTAGAAAAAGAGGCTATAGAAATATACTAATCTTGCATTTTAAAGCAATGTATAGGAACATTCATATGTCGGTGTAAGCAGTCTTTTCCAACAAGTTTCAGTGCAATTAATGGAAAGAATTCAGGAGGTCAGGTGCCTATAGGATCTTTTCAGGTGAACTCAAGCTACTTAAACTCATTAATTTGAAAGGAGGCATTTGAAGGATTACACATTTAATTTGAGTAAATGGTTTGATACACTGATGCACATGAATGCTTCTAGGAGGTGTTCTGTTTCAACATCCAGTAATTAAAAAAAAAAAAAACAAAACCACACGCACACTGTTGATAGGAGAAAACCATATACTTTTAAAAAGAATTTCATTCTGGGAGGTGCCTGTGGCTCAGTGGGTAGGGCACTGGCCTCCCTATACCAAGGGTGGTGAGTTCAAACCTGGCTCTGGCCAAACTGCAACAAAAACTAGCCAGGTGTTGTGGCTGTAGGCGCCTATAGTCCCAGCTACTCCGGAGGCTGAGGCAAGAGAATCACCTAAGCCCAGGAGTTGGAGGTTGCTGTGAGCTGTGACACCAGAGCACTCTACCGAGGATGATAAAGTAAAAAAAAAAAAAGCAAATTTCATTCTTTATAAATTTCTACCCTAAATCTTTTTCTGAATAGTGATGAGTAGAAATTTTTGTTACTACTTAAATGTGGATAAATCAGTGGGTGAAGTATTTTGTTCAAAGTTTAGGTCCATGGTGGCTTGCCTTATTGAGGCTGATGCTGCAAAAGATCCTAGTGTAATTCAGAGCTGAGTATGGGTATGTTTACTGCAGTGATAGCATTAGTGTAAAATGATGGAGAAAAATGATATTTGGTTACTTTGATAATGCAACCTGTGTCCATTCTGCTGGCATCCTCAGTCAAATAAAAGGAATACAGGAAGGGAGAGGGTTTTTATTTTTAAATTAAGGTGGCAGCGTTAATTTCACTAAGTGTTCTTTTAGAAGTAAATGTTGGAAAATCAGCAGGAACATGGGTGTAATGTTTTCTGGTCCTCCTTCCAAGCAATGCTATGAGCTTTGACAATATTGTAATTAAATAGAGAGCAAAATTGTGGTAAGAAAGGAGTGTGGTTTGAAGAGGAAAAAATTGACAGTGCTGTTAAGATTAGGTAAATGATACGGATTCATCTCTTCTCCAAGTGCCTTCAGAAAAACCCTTGCTTATGATTGCAACTAATTAAAAAGAAGATGGGTCCACTTGTATTCCCTAAGGACAAGTTTAGGCAAGTGGCTTCCTAGGAATCATGTCCATTCCTTTACCTCTACTTGGGGCCAAATTAAAGTGCCCATTTGGGGTTTCCTTCTGGCCTAACAGAGCACTGAATGGAAGATGTGTGCCCAGCCCTGAGCCTTAATTAATTGGGTCCCTGTTCTCACTTCCTTTCTTTTTCCCTCTGAATCTGGGAACTGAAGCCAGCCAGGCTTGCTCTTTAACTAGATGCTCTCCTGAGAACCTGTACAGGAGAGATGAGTTCTAGTCTCACCAGCAGCTGAGCTACTCTTTCCCCCAATTTAGAGATCTCTGAAGTGTTCTTCTCTCAGCCCACCAAGATGCCAAAAGGGTGGGAGAGGCGCCACCATTCTGGCCATCTGAGTTACCCCCTCACCAGTCTCCCCCAAGTCCACTTGTTGGAGCTTTCAATTCCTCCTGGACCGCTTCTGGACCGTAGTAATCCGTTCGCCTGCCGCCAGGTGAAGGGACCCCTCGGCCTGGCGGAGACCACAGAGCAATTTATTAAGGAGCTTTTAAACTGTCTGACTCGAGGTTGTGGTTTTTTGAAAACAACCAAGATCTGGCTAAAAAGCTGCGGGAGAGCTGGGAGAGGCCGGCTGGGGCGCGGGTTGGAAGGGGAGGGGGCCCGCTGTTCCCCAGTCCCCTCCCCCTCAGCGGCCAAGTGTCGATTGGGCAGAGCTGGGCTTCTGCCTCTCTCTCCAAGATTTCAGATAAAGCGGCTGCCTTGCTGCAGCGAATCCGCACAATTAAAAGCTTTAATTAGTGGCTCCTCCATTTTCTTAGTTCTGATGGGCTTTATCTAATGAGATCTGGTCTCTGGCTTAGATCTGCTCCGAATGACGTGTCCGCAATGAATGAGAGCTGCGTCGCAAACAAAACATTTAATTAACAAAATTGGCCTCTAAGAGAGGGAGGGAAAGGCTGAGGGGGGGGTGGAGCAGAGGGGGAGGGTGGATCTTAAAGGGACCAACGCCTGCCTGCCCCCCTCAACCTTACAAAAGTCGGGGAGCTTTGGAACTGGCCCCCTCCCGCACCCCGGCCCGCTGGCCACCCCCCCCCCCGCCTCTCCGCTCCAGCTAGGCGGGGTGAGTAGCTTCGGAAACTGCGTTTCTCTTCCCTCGAACCTTCTTTCCTCCACCCCCACCTCGGGCCCGAAGACTGGCGCGGAAAGTGCAGCGAGAGGAGGAAGTTCGGAGACCGACGGGTGGGGCCCCGGGTCCGGGGAGGGCGAGGAAACGCGTCGGCAGCTCGGGTGGCGGCGGTCGGCGAGCCCTTCCTCGCCCTGCCCGGCCCTGGCGGTGGCCAGCGCCGCCCGAGGCCGTAGCGAAGGCGCCCGGCCGGCCGGCGGCCCCGGGCCCGCGAGGGGGCGAACGCAGGGCGGGAGCCCCGAGAGCAGGTCGCGCTTTCTTCCCGGTTCACGTGGCGCCCGCAGCCGCAGTGAGCGCGGCGCGGCTGGGGTGCGGTGGGGGTGGTGGTGGTAGAGGGTGTGTTTGGGGAGGGGGGAGTGTTAGGAATGGAGGCGCCGCCAGGCAGCGAGTTCATTTCCCTGGTAATCAACAGCAAGCTGCTATATTCAGAGAATGCTGTCCCTTTAATTGAACAGGCTAGGTAATTAAATGGCACTTTTCCAATAGGACGTGCTAGGTAAATCTAATAGTTGGTTATTTAATATCACTTTGAAGTCTGCCCACTCAAGCACAATGACAGCACAGGAGCATGTGAACTATTAGCTAGGAAAAAAAAAAAAAAAAAAACCCAGGATCTCAAAAATTAATTAAATCGCATGCAATTTAGGGGGAACGTTTATCTTGATTTGTCATAACAGAATTAATTCAAGGCCTCCAATTCACTTGGGGGCAGATCTGTTACTCTGAATTAACCAAGCGTAATTTGGCTGATTTTTTTTTTTCCCTCCCTCCCCTCTCTAATGCAGCAGTTGCGATTATGCACAGCCCCCCTCTTAAGTATCAATAGCTTCTGGTGCTTTTAAGGTGCTTGGTCTCTAGTTATTGCGAAGTACCTTTAATGGACTTGGCTCCAGGCATAATTTCTGGGTTGCATTTCTTTGTTACATTTAATATAGCTGGTGCAGAATTTAGATTAAATATAGGAACCTGCTGGAAAACCAATTGCTTCTGGATCAGTAGTTGTGGATGTGCATTTTTCTCCTCAGATAGGTTGCTGATATTTACTTGCAGGTACAAATGTATACCCTTCAGCTTCTCTTAGAAATATACCTCTCCTTGCCTGAAAGCAGTTTAGAAAACACAGCTAGGTAGCGCTGCTCAGTTCGTGTATTTTGCTTGAAGTAATAAGGCAGTTGAAAATAAGCCCACCTATTGGTCATCGAAGTTTCAGAAAGATGCTAAACACTGATACTAAACTAAAAATATGACTTGTTCTCCTCTCTTAATGTCCTCTAGGAGAGTTGGAGCTGGGCAGGCTAACAGGACTAAGGCTACCTGGTGTTCTTCAAATAGGAGCATAGCACCTTTAAAATGCAGGGGTTTGGTGGGATTTCTTCCCATCTTTTCCCTTTTCCCCATATAAGGAACCTCTTGATGTTTGTGATTGATTGCATTGCCCAAATGCTGAAATATTAACGACCTTCTTGGACTGAGGACCCAAAGAAAGGAAACTGAAACCGATTCTGTCATCACAATTAAAGACTCCCCTGGCTTTAATTAGCCTGACCTGGGGTATATCTCCCCTTTGCTTGAGTTAAAGAGAAAAGAGCCCATTATAGTCCAGTCTGAGACCGATAGCTACTTAATTGAGCACCTAAAGCCTCAAGCCTTTTAAATCAAACACTGTCCTGGACAGTCCCTCTGGTTAGATAATTAACTCTGCAGCACACAGAAATGTTGTTAAAAAAAAAAAAAAAAAAGACAACTTTTCAGAAAAAGGGTGGAATTCTAATGGTAGTCTCTGGTAAAAGGGGATTAGAATGTGTATAGACATGTAAGTTCTGCTTTGAGGCAGCCTTAAAGCTGTAGGCAGAGAAAGATCCTAAACCTCATTAATACCGTTGTTCAGTAGCACACCAGCCCTGGGTAGGTCTTGGTCATTTTCAAACTTTGTAACTGTAATTTTTGACACTTCAGGAATCCCACCATTTTGTGGCTGATTGTGCTCTGAAAGGTTATGATAACAGCGCCTGAAAAAATGAGACATGAAAGCTTTTGGATTCCATAGGACTGTCTTGATTATTTAAATACACTCAGATGTTGAAGATATACAACTGACTTTACTCAGGGTGAATTGTTAAATGAACACTTAGGCTGGGTCATCAGATCAGTCCTGTGAAAGGATATTTTTGAGATGGAATATCACTGTGTACCTGTTGGTTGTGCCAGCCATAATTATAGTCCCTTATCCATTAAAATACTTCTGGGTTGCTGTAAGAGGATATTTGGTCCTTACCCTGTAGGACTCTGTACCCTCCCCCCCCCCATCCAATTACTTCCTCCTTTATCCTCAGCATGTATTGCCAGGTTGATGGTTTTTAACTTTATTTTTACCTGAATTGTTTGAATTTGGTACGCCTCGTGGGGATTGGAATAGCTCTGCTATTTGGGGGCCGTGCTAATTCTCTGGCCACTTTGCCCTCTGGGAACTCCCCTTCCGCAGCAGTGCTGTAGGTGAGACCCCAGGAGGTCCTCATCTGCTGCTGTTGAAAGGGTCCAGCAGTAGGAGACAGCTGCCCAGAGGCCCCCCCACCAGACTCCCACATGGTGTGGTCCTGTGGCTAGAGGTCCTGACAGTGTATTATTTCAGCTTTCTTTCTATAACTGTTCTGATTCTGCAAGAACGTGTCAATGTGTCGTGGATCTCAGACTAATTAGTTTTGAAATGGAGTTTTGATTGAACTCTTCAAATCGATGCTGCTGCAAAATTTGTTTCTTGGGCTTCCTATTAAAAGCCATCTTAAGGGGCAGTTTTACTACTCTCCCTGTCGTTCAGTCAATACATTTAATAACAACTTACAGGCTATTTTCAATAAAGTGGCGACAGCAAATTAGTAGTTTGAACATGACAAGCCTCTTCTGCAAGACCAGATTCTGAAAACTCAAAGCAATTATTTTTATATAGAGGCATGCCACAATCATTCAGATTACCGGGTGTTCTATAGGAACATGTCTCCTGGTTTGACACAAACTGCATTTATGACTTTATTTGGACAGGGAGGAAATGCAAATATTAATATTTATTATGACACCCATACGTTAATTTGTAAGTCCTATTACTTTGCTTTTCATTATTGAAAAGTGCCTCTCTGATCCTGCTTAGTTGTTCCCGATATCACCTTTCAATGCGGAATCATTTTGGTCTGTTTAATAAATATTTGTGGATATTAAAGAGAGAAGCTCAAAAGCAAATAAAGCTTCTCAGCTTGAGTCTACAGATTCCATAAAAGTGAAAGTTCAGTAGTTATTAAAATATTTTGTTGTGCCTGTAGAAGGCTAGAAGGCATTTTGTGTGTTTTTCTTCAGTATGCCACACTTCCTTGAGCTTTCCCTTCCTCTGCAGCCTTTTCCTTCTCCCCCTCCTCCCCCCATGGCAGATGTTGTGGTCTCATTTGATTGCATAGGAAAACTGCAGTGATACAGCAAACACCCAGAGAGATATGATGACAAATGGGTCCAGATCCCGGTAAATTACTTTCTGCTCAAATCGAAATTTCATTCAGTTTGTTGCTAGCAGAGATGAAGTAATCTAAATTGTGGACTCAGGAGCAGATAGAGGGAAGTTGGAGCAAGCATTTCATTATCAAGAGAGAGAGAAGGTTAGGATGAAAGAGATGAGCAGAGGCAAATCTTAAGTGTTGACACCATGATTGAAAAGGTTAACCCATACACATTATATATCAACCTGGATAGCGGAGAGTTTCTAATGGAAAGTCTGCACTGATGGAGGTTTACGGGAGTTTCAATACACTGAGCATGATGTCTTCTTAGATATACAATCAAATCCTCTTAACCCTTTTGATGACTCATATCTCAAGATATGATTAAAGTACAAAAGAGTTCTTCATATAATTTCAAGGACACAAAGCATTTAAACTCCAGTCGTGAATTGTATCTTTTTTCTTTTTTTATGATGAACCCAGGACTCTGATAAAATGTGTGTAGAACAGAATTGTTTTGTATTTGCTAGAGGTGTAAGTCAATATTTGGATTAATTCCGGGGTATCCTCTTCCTCTGAGATAGCCAGAAGTTAGTTGTCCCCCCCCAAAAGGATTTTTCTGAGATTATGTAAAGTGCTCAGAAAATCGGAGGCTCGAGCCTAAGAAGTCAGTGGATTCCAAAGGGAAGGCCAGGGTCTGGGGGTGTTCCTCTTTCTTTTTCTTTAGGATTATTCACTGGTGTCAACCATCGTTCTTTGTTTCAGGTTATTTGGGAATAGTGGTGCTTGCAGTGCGTGCGGACAGTCGATTCCCGCCAGCGAACTCGTCATGAGGGCCCAAGGCAATGTGTATCATCTTAAGGTAGCATTTGAACCTCTCCTTAAAAAAAAAAAAAAAATACCTTTCCCACATGTGGGGGCAAAGCATTTCTCCTTAGTGTGAACTCTGTCTTCTCAAGCTGCATAAACCGAAAAGAATGCCTGAAATTACAGCATGGCAGGGATGGCCACACATCCGCACACACCCCTCCCGCTCCCCTGTGCCATGTAAACACAAGGATGTATCTTTCCCTCTTTAGCCGGATCCAATTTATTGCATTTTGGCTTACTATTTTCCGGACTCCTGTCAAAGGAAGAAAAACACTAAACCCTAAGCGGCTCTCTACTTGACAGATACCTGCTTAAAAACAGGTTGTAAACTTGCAACCAAAAAAAAAAAAAGCCTTAATTTCTACTTGTTTTCAGTGAGTTTGTTTTTCCCTTTTAGTGTTTTACATGCTCTACCTGCCGGAATCGCCTGGTCCCAGGAGATCGGTTTCACTACATCAATGGCAGTTTATTTTGTGAACATGATAGACCTACAGCTCTCATCAATGGCCATTTGAATTCACTTCAGAGCAATCCACTACTGCCAGACCAGAAGGTGAATACCTAGCAATTACTAATAAGCTTTGATAGAGCAAGTTGGAAGGTTCACCCTCTTAATCTAGGAAGGGAGGTTTCTTGGGAGGTTGTATTTTTTTTTTTTCCTTGCCCTTTTATAGAAATGTAAATTATTAATCACACATGGGGTGTTCAGAAGTGGGACAGTGGATTAGATTTTGTGTCTTGACTTGGTTTTATCTGTAGTTTCACTCATGTTGAACATAAGATTATCACATGCAAAGTCAAACAAAACCTAAAATGGCCACATAACCAGTACTTAATCCATTTAACAATTTTGAAACTCAGAAACATGATGTGATAGGTTATTGTGGGAGGAACATTAGTACATTTGTGGTAGGAAAGGGGAATAAACGTCTTTGTCATGAAAGAATGATTTCTGCATTAGTAACAGCAATCCAGACACCTGCCTTTCAAATGAAATTTATGGTGTATTTATTTTTTAAAAAAATAGTTTTACAACCCATTCTGTAATTCTAGAAGAGAACATTTTTGTTGATTAGTAGTTTCATAAAATTTGAATAAGTTACAAGTTTTAGAACAAAGCTCTTGCTCATGCTAGCCACTTTGTGTCACTAATAGCTTCATTAAAGATTATGTATCTTGGTTCTTGATCCACAACTTGATAGTCCACAGCCCGGAGTTAGAAATGAGGAAATTATGAAAGAATACAGATTGTGTAGTGTTAGAACGTTTGAGGGAAAATTGGTGATCAACAGTTGTCCAGCACCCCCAGTGCTGGATAGTTTTAGATCTATTTTAATCTCCTTAATAAGTCCTATAGCTATGCAAGTGAGTGCATTTTGATAACTGCTGTGCCTAATTTGTAACAATTACTGTCAACCTTCAGTTAAGAGACTGTTCATTCCACACTGGCCCAGAAAAGAGTGAAATGTATGACTCGTTCGCATAATTTTATTCACATCATATTTCATACTGATTATGTATTGATGACATTGATTCATTTACTCTTTACAGCGCCACTTGCATGGATATTAAATCTTATTGACCACAGATGAATTTTAATTTCAGATTGGTGATAGATTTTTCCATCAGCTCTGATAGTATGTTTGACTTTTTCATCATTAACCCAGGCAATCACACAGCACTGAGTTATTGCATTGAAACAAAAAGTGCACACTTCACTTGGTAATTCTTTATGGATTTACAATAGGAACTTCATTAATGTCTGTTGTAAGGATCACAAAAAACAACATTTGTCTGCACATAGGACTTTAGCAAGCTCCTGAAGTCTAGAGGAAAAAAAAATAGGTTTCTTTGTCTTCTGTAATGCATTTTCTTAGTGCTAGGGGGTGGGAGGGATGACAAATACTTGAACACTTTTAACCATTTAAAATTATGCTGTCATATTTTAGTGTTTATATTTGTCCTTTTCCTTTGCACAAGTTTATGGGGTAATTTTAAGTGCATTTCCATTTCTTATGTAGTAAGTGTTAATTAAATGAAGTTATGTGCACTTTTATTTATTTAATTTACCGATGTGGGAATCTACATAGACTAACCATTTCAGAATAAAAGCCCAATTTTTATTGCAAATGAACCAGTCACCCCCGATGAGGCATTTCAAGCTTCTTTAAGGAGTGTCAATACATGTAAATACTTAACGGATTTTTATGATTTGATTTCTAGTGACGTGAGTCTGCAGGGCAAAGTTAAGAACAATGAACAGACATAAGTATTTTGAGATACCTATTTCAACACAGAGGCAAAGCCATTTGTTGTTACACTTGTGACCAAAAGAAGAAATAGAAGTAGTGCTAGGAAAAAAATCTCTCCCCCCGCCTCGTTCAGGGTAAATGCATCATTTTTCCCCAAGTCACTGTTTTCATTTTGTCTACTTCCCTGAGCTAGCACAGTACTGTATAAAAACTTGATTGTTAACAGCTCGCCAACATGCATGGTGTACGGGAGGCTGTCAAGATGAGACAATTCTAGTTAGTTTGTTAAGCGCAGAGTAGATGAAGCAGTGATGTCAGCTAGGGACTTACTGCAGAGGACACCTGAGAAGTGTGAACAGGGTTCTCAGGACTGTCTTTTTGAGTCTAAGATGATGTAAATTTAGAGGTGTTAGAAAAGAAAACTGGAGAACGATCTGGTTTACATGTTCATGGGAGTCCACATCGTGCTTCTCATAGAAGGCTCCTGTTGTCCGTGCCTTTTTTTTTCAGGATGGGAATGAGAGGGTGTTCATTCGGGAACATTAAGTATATTTCAGACAATGAATAAGAACCTACTAGTATGTATTTTCTTAATGTTGGAAGCCCAAACAGAGACAGGTGGCCTTCAAAAATTAATAGCTCTTAAAAGGCGTAAGGAAATGCAACTTAAGGATGTGTTCTTGTCAGACACTGGTGAGAAGCTGTATTTTGGGGGTGATGTTAATTAAGAACATTTCCCCGTTGGCATAAATGTCTCACATTTTTGTCCTTGGTGTTCAGCTCACCATAGCACAGTCAATTCACGAAGTAGTTTTTGTAAGTAAAGGTTTTGGGCAAGCTGAACGTGGTCCAGAGAGACATTAACGAGAGGGCAAGGGGAAAGAATGAATGAAAACACACTTCCTGATGGACCATAAACTGCCTTTTAGAACTAGAGAGTGCTTTAAAATTATTTTCCCCAAACCCTGTGGCGTTCCTTTTCTGGTGGCAATTGGAATGGGGAGAAATGACAAATAGGTCCATTTTATTATTTTCTTTCCCGTTCTCCATATTTTGGTAGGGAAAATTAGACATTTATTCTGGCCGCTTTTCCTTCTCTACATCGAACCAATTACATTTTCGGTGCATTATGCATAGTAAATATACTCCAGCATCCTCTGGCTTAAAAGTAATGAGTTGATTATTTGTACATCCTTTCTTTAAAGGCAGTTAATTGTATGGAAAATATAGGTCCCCATCATCTGGTCCCTTTTAACTTTTATTCTCCTGAAATTTGTTCCCAGCATCTGGGCTATGTGGTTTTGCTGTTGTGTTGCATAATTGGCTTTTGTATATTCTGAGAGAAATAATTTTAAGCTTTTAAATCCTACAGTGATAGAAATTTCAGATTTCAGATCGAATGAAATCTCAAGCCACTAGTGTTCAAGAATTTACCAAATTTTATAAACCTCTGTCATTTAAAGAACTGGCCTCAAGAGAATCTTACCTTCTGGAGAGTTATGTAAATCAGGAATTGTGGCTAATTTTTTCTTTTTGTAGCCTGCTGCCTGCTCTGGAATTTTTGTCTTCCACTCAAAAAAGTGTGATGGTGCCATCTGGAATTATCTGTGCTTTTCAGTAGCGTAAGAGCTCACCTCTCTATAGTTGGAGGAAAATTGAGTGAGCGTGGAGTTTACATATCGTTTTGCACTTCCCCCCCAGTTACATAATTGGTGTTGTGCATGTCCATCGTAGAGGACATTTGATGCTCATTTATTAAATATGCTTGCTGGCTGCTGCCGCATCTTTGTTCTGGACAGACAAATTACCTTTCTCACACTGAGCTTCCACTCTGGGGAATTAAACCTCCACCACTTTAATTAGCTTGGAAGTAGGGGGTTGCAGTTCCTAATAGACTTGAGGCTTTTAGTAAGTTAGGGAAAGGGTGAACCAAGAACTTCCTGGGAAGCTCAAAATGTCATTTAAAAACCATCAAAACCTAATATATATTATTTCATTTTGGTAATTGCAAACAGATTGTATTTAACGACTGTGTGGATTACCATTTCTAACTCAGACATTGAGTTAGACTTGCCTTGAACTATATTCCTTAATCTATCACAAGTCATTAACCATTACATATATTGATTGATATGTTTATAATATTCATGTAAGTTAATGTGACTTAAATATAGTGGACAGAGCAGATAGAAATTATTCAGTGAAAAATATCTGAATCTTTGTACATACAATTTTTCACATACACACACATCTCTCTGTAGGTAGAACCAGTATGAGTGAATAGCCGTCACCTAGAGATATCAGAATAATAATGGTAACTGCCAATATTTGTTCAGCTTTTATTAAGGGCTAGATACTGTGGAAAGTACCCTAATATGTATTATGTAATAATAATAATAGCTTTATTATCCCACTTTAAAGATGAGGAAACTGAGGCACAGGCAGTTTAATTAACTTGACAAGAAGGTAACATTGTTGAGCCTATTAACCCAAAACTTCCTGGCTAGGAACTTGGCTCACAATGTACCCATTCCTAAAAAAAAAAAATCCAGTTCATTCATTCCTTCTGGGGAGAAACTTACTTTTAGCAGAGTTAAGCAATTCATTGTAGAACTGTACACCAGAAACTTTCTGAGGGTCCATTTATTGTCTCATTTTCTCTGCTAGTAAAATTGCAGAAAATGTTATGCTTTAGCTCTTCACTGCCGGAGTAAGTAGCGTAGAAAGCCTCCATCAAGTCACAGTCGGAAAGTAATCTAATAAAAGAAGATTAGTGAACGTGGAGAAGACAAAAGCAGTCATGTTTGAGTTTAATATCTCTCAAATTTAGCATTTTAGCTAAGATGCCCATTTTTATTTCTTGCAGGTCTGCTAAAAGGTCAGAGTAATGCAGAATGCGTGCCTTCATCTCAGATTTTGTTCATCACAGGTGGATCCCGTGTGTCTTCAGTAGACAAGTCACCTTTGTAGCTAGCACCAGTGCCAGCTCCATGCCATTGCACCTTCTTTAGTCTTGATTGCCCTTCCCGCATTTATTGGTGTATTAAAATGACTGAATATGAACATTAAGGACTCTATGAACCTGGGCTAATGGGAGACTATAGAGAAAATGAAAAAAGATCCACCAGAGGACATCTTTGGGGGGGAGGGAGCTTGGGGGGAGGGAAATGACTAATGAAGCTAATTAAAAGAAGCATTCAAATCTGCTTTCTACCCTCATTAACAATTAGCAGGGCACTGGCCAGAGTTTGTACCCTGTGTTTTACCTTAACAACATTCTATTTGCTCTTTGTATATTTAAGTGTCGTAAGGAAACGTGTTTCAATCACAACTGAACATGAGATAAAGGAAAGAGATATGGCTTTTGTGATATTCTATCACAAACACTTTTATTGTATCTCTGTAAAATACAATGTATGTATGCATGTAAGTGTTTTTGTCCTAATGTTGCTACTCCCATGGCAAAGGAAAAAAAAAAAAGAATGAAAAAAAGAAAAAAAATTGGAAAAAAAATCAGGCTCATAGCAGCTACTGTGTAGAAATTTCCCCTTCTAATTTGCTGAATGAAGAAAAAAAAAATCTTTTATTTGTGATATTTTCAGAGACATTTGCTCTAGTATGGTGTATTTAAATAATAAAAACTTAAAAGAAAAAATATTCAATGGCGTTTGCGTTTAAAACACTGCCTTTTCTCTTCTGTATTTGGGGCACATTTGGCTTGTTGAAAATTTGATAACAGGGCTCACTTTAAATTTGAGGGGTTGAGGGTGGTGGCATGGAGCTCTGAGCCAACGTGGTATTCTTCAGATTACTTAACTATGCCATTTTTGGCAGGAGTACAAAGCAATGTTTCTGAGTCCTTTTCATAAGTTCAGAATATTCTGTTAGCAGTACCTCATTATCCTTCTCTACCAGTGAATCTTTTGTGTTTATATATAAATACTTGTTTGATTCTTTAGCTATTCTGTTTATTCTTTTTTTTCTCAATGGGAAAGCCTTGCGTACTGACGAAAAGCATGTTAAAGTCTGTGGTTCTCCCGTCTTCTTCTCGCATCAGGTTTATAGCTTTTAAAGGAAATAGCATTTCTAAATCCTACCTGTACACGTTGTGAAGTAGGGTTAGTTGGCGGGGTGCAGAGCTCTCGCATAGTGATCTATGATGGGCGAAGCGGCTATTTCCCGGTGAGCTTTTAGACTCGTGTGGTCGCTTGGTTGTAAGCTTTGTTTATTTCGTTTTGCTCTTGTATTCCTCTACTGACTGCATTTCCACGTTCCTTGGAGGAGGATTCGGATGTCATTTAGTAGTCTTGAGATCACTGACTTGCTAGTTCTGGGCGCCAGTGTCACAGCAGCAGCTGCCTGGCCTGCAGAGCTGTCCTATGGAAAGCGTGTCTTACAGGCCTCGGTGGGCCATGGCTGGTGCTGGAATGACGAAAACCCAATAGGCCTGGATGCTGGGGCCGTGCTGTCCTCCGTAGGGGTGAACAAATCTCCATGACAGCTATTTCAGGCTCGGAGAACCAGGTGTGTTTATAGTGCTACCTAAAATTTTCCTTCTAAAGATAGCATTTATTTTATTAATATTTTGTTCTGGAAGAGTGCCTGATGTGGACCCTTCTGAGAATACCATTAGGTCACATAAGAGAAGTTCATCTCAGCACTCTGAACTAGCAAACAACTGGCTTCCCTCTGAGTTCTGTGTGTACTTCCTGCTTTCAAAGATTGCAGGCCAGGAGGAAAAATCAGTTGCTCAAACCTCAAACCCATAGGAGAATTGAAAGCTAGAGAGCTAAAGTGAATAGTTTGGTTTGAGCTTTATTAAAAAGAAAATGCAAGGAAAAAAATAAGATGAAGAAACTCATGTATATAACAATATCTGTTGGAATTATATCCTTGGGGAATGTCTTCAAACTAGTTCTGGTTTTTTTTTTTTTTTTCTTTATGAGACTTTCTAAACGAGGTTGGACTCCTCAAGATGGTAAAGGGGAAAATAGAAAATGTATTAATAAGATTGCAAGCGTCTTCTGTATTCTTTTCGGCATAAGCACTCATGTCCCATATAGAGTAGAAATTCAAAGGAGGTGCTTAATAACTTTTAGTAAGTAATACAGTGTGGCATGTAGTGATGTGGAGGGCTAAGGTCGTTACCGACTTTAAATGAACTATTATGGGGCTGATTCCTCAAGCACTGCTGCGTATTTAATAACGAGCTTCTAAAAGCATTTCTTAAGTTGCAGACCTATAAGATTACAAATGTCACTCATGTTAGTGTAATCCACATGCAAGTGATGAAGCCTTCTCTTTGATGTGCTAAATTGGAGAAGGACTAATGGAGCTATGAATATACAATAGAACATATTTAAGTAGTAGTCTTGCTTTAGGTAAAACACTTTCTTGAAACCAGAGGCATTTCAAACAATAAAACCCTACTCTAATGTGGATAGAAAGCCACTAAAACACTCAGGTTTATTCTGATGTGAACAGTGATTGTGAGCAGTTCCTTCCCCTAAGTCCAACATGGCTAGGAAAACAAAACAAAACAAAACTATGAGCTTATTCCACCCGTCCTTGCATTTGTGATGTTAGTAGTTAGATGTACACTGTTCCTTTCAAAAGACTTACTTGACATTAACCACGTCAAGATGGCCCCCAGTCCCTACAAGCAAGTGCAATTAAAAATAAAAGCAAATGTTACGGAGCCCTGCTGAACTCCAGATAAAAAATTATGTTTATGATACGTACAACTATCTCAGTCATGCAAACTGTCACTCTTGCTAATGAAACAATTTTGCCAAAAGATTGTCCTCTAAAAGGGTTTAATTTTTTTTTTGTTGTTTGTTTGTTTTTGTTTAACCCATCCTTTCTGTCTAGTTAGATTTACACATCTTGCAAGGCAGGGGAGCCTGAAGTCTTTCCAAACCAAATCGTTTGCCACAGGAAACTATTTCCACCTCTTCATGATTTATTAGGAAATAGTTTAACACGGACTGTCTTATAAAATACAAAATGAGAAAACTGTCACACTAAAATGAAGCCTGTGAAATTGTCAACTTAATATTAACTGTATTTAAATTCTTTCTTTTGCCCTTATTACCACTGATATTTGAAACAACTAATCATCTAAAATGAAGCTCTTAAATTAAATGGCTCTGAATGTCAATTTAGTAAGATTCTAATGTGTGCTACTATTTATATAAAATATTTCTTAGGACCAATAAATTATATAACAAACAGTAAATCCGAGAGCTCTCTGTCAGGAGGCTAGTGAAGAGTTGCCATGTAGCCTAAATAATTGTATTTACATTGAGAGAGAAGCAGTTTTCCAAAGATGCCTTCACCTTTCGGCAGGGACTTCTGTCCTGGGTGCTTTACACTGATGTCTCAGTTTGAGAGACCATTGGAAACAGACCGTTCACTCGTCGCTTTGTTACTAAAACTCACCTATTGTCAGTCCAGCCAAGTCACAGAAATGCTTATTGCAGTTAAATAGCAATTTGTTTCCATGAAACTGCAATTAAAGTATTACCGAGCAGCCATTTTAGATTGGCAGTGCTCTGAACGCATGTTAAACAGCCAGAACTCCCACTCGCAGTCTCCGATCTGAGTCGCAGCAAAGTAGAACATTCACCCAAGTCGGGGGCCTGGTTAAGAGGCATTCGTAACCCTCGATCCCCATCCTCCCATCCTGCACACGCTGAGAGCAATGACAAGTCAGGGCTGAGTTTTGGGAGGTGAACTTGCAGCTCACCTCGAGTGGATACAATTTTCAGTTGTACAAGTAGTGCTTTATGCTAGTAGATGCGTGCATGTTTCCTGCAGGGAAAGTTCAAGTTCAGATTGATTCTGCTGAGAATGGACTGCAACTCGGAGGCCTCAAGCCAGTAATGTGCTACAGGTCCTGACATGTTACAGCTGTGTCAACAGGGCCATTCTGTCTCCTAAATCGCAACTCATAAAGCATAGGATGAAAATCAATTGATTCTGTTATAAGTTCTTTGAATGACGCTGGAAAGTTGCTTAATGATTCTCTGTTAGAATGGACAAGGCTGAGTTGAGCCACCAAAGTACCAATTTTAATTGTCACCCTCCCCTCAGAAACAGGGCGGGACATCTCTCCTGGGTATTAACATCACCCCCACCAGATCAAAACCTGCTGGGGAAAGGAAGGATCTGAATGGAATTCTTCCTGTGGATCTAAAGTTCAGGATTTGTTGAGTGAGAAAGGTGAAGAGCAAAGGTTTTATTGAGAATGCGGAACATTGATGTAAGAGAGAGGAAAGGATTTCAGAGGTGGTGTTTTAAAATGCAATTAGCACTGAATTCTAACCAGTTGGGAAACAATTATTAGCTCACAAGAACAGGAGACATCGCACTTTTTTTCAGCCTATAAAGATTCCCCCTACCTTGAATCAAAGGATTTACATCTTCAGTGCTTCTCAAAAACAATTTATATGTTTGTAGGCATTCACCTATGTTGTTTGAGCTGTAATTTTTTTTTTTTTAAGTAAGGGAAAAATAGTAAAGAGTTTCTTCCTAAATTAATTTTTCACTTTTGGTAAATTAAATGTTTTTAGGAACTGTAAAGAGAAAAATCTGAAGACAAACTGAATTTACAAATGAAGATTAATTATGAAACCTGGAAAGGAAATTGATTTCTTGGGCTGCAGTTGTATTACCTTTTTCTTTATTTAAATAAGGTTTGATAGGGATGGGTGTGTCTTAAATGCTGCGTATTTCTCTAAGGTCTCTGATTCAGTTCCTGTCATCAATCATGGAACTTGCTATAAGCCTTACATCTTTAAATATAATGTTCAATGTGATAACTTTATCTTGTAGTTACGTAATGGTTTGTAAATGTATTTAAACCATAATAGTTACAATGAACCATGCTTATACGTGAAGTCTATTTAGTCCTTAATTATTATTACCTCAATTTTTACCAGTGAAGTAACTTACATTCAGGGAGGTGACTTATTAAGAAGGGCTAAGACTAGAGGTAAGTGGGCACTCATTTTGGGGATAAAATTTAACCCTTTTCAATCCTATGTCAGATCTTATCCAACATAATGTTTAATTTTATTTATAAACAAAAACATTTTAATAATTTTATGTAACCTAAAATAAATCATAAAATCATCAAGTGAGTTCATGTTTATGTTTTTCTGTTTTAAAACTGTAGGATAATTACAAGTAATCCACCAACCTCTTTCCTGCCCCAAATAAATAATAGCTGGGGAGTATGGGGCTAGCAGAAAAATTAGATTGAAAAGGGTTAAGGAGATGCCAAAAAAACTCCATAATTAAGATAGTGTTTTCATGCAGTATGTTTAAAATAAAATCCATGCAAAAAGCCTCCATGATGAATCAAGTATCACAATTTTAAATAAAAACTGGATTAATATAAGTCTTTCATTTGCTTTATTGTCTAACATGGCAGGGTACTGTTTTAAGGCCCCGAGGGCCAAAATTTGAACTCTGGCATTTTGGTAGAATTATCTTAGACACTGCAACAATGATTTACTTTATCCTCTTAGCTATAACTAGTATCTTTTCCTTTAAAAAAAATGAAAGCATTGTGTTTTATCTTATCCAACCTGAAATGCCAACACATTTAGATTGTCTGCATATTTCAGCCTTGCTCCAAAGGAATTTGTTTTTGAGTTTTGAGAAATCTCAAGTACTTCATGGTGAATATTTAGGGATAATTGGTAACAACTCAGCCCACAAGTTAGTGTTCTGAGGAAGAAGAACAAGACTTTGGTGATTATATTAGTTCAGAAAGCAAAATGAATAAATAGACTCCACACTAAGTAAGAATGGTATGGTGAGAATCTTTGAATGAGCTATGGCTAGAGCTGAATAAAAGACTATAAAAGTCATTTATACTTATTTATACTTGAATAAGTAGACACATGACAATATTTATAGAACAATTTTGTATGTTCTAATGTGATGTGAAAAGCAGACAGACTACAATAAAACTAATACGTGTATTTGCTCTTATAAAATGAGAGAACACGGAGACATTCACAGAGAACAGATTATACCTTTAAGTATACCCAAACGTAACTCAGAACTGATTTGAAGAATTTTCTTGGCTCTTCTTCCTGTTTTCCCATTAATTTCTGGAGTCCAAAAAGATGTAAAAATGTATAAATAAATTACTGTATCTCACTATTGAATCTAAGCTGCCTTTATTACAGAGAGAAAAGTGGTTGAAGAAAAATGTTACTCCATTTTAAGAAAATATTTTTTGATGTTGATGGAACAAATCAGACTTCTTTTTTCTTGCATTGATTCTTGATCGTAGTTGATTTTGGTGCCAAAGTACCAGTTATTTAAGCCCATAAGTTTTGTGTGGTATTTCATGGAGTATCTCACAGCCCAAAAGTCCTTTTCAGGCTATCTGTTAATCTTTTTATTCTACTATTTGCGAAATGATACTTAACTTAGCCAATATATGTATATGTAGTCTGACAAGTTCATGAACTCATGCTAGAAAAAATCCTACATACCTCATTGCTGAATATCACGACAGTCACATCTGAAATACTCCCCTAGGGAATTCATGCAGGACGCCACTGCCTAGTCCACCCTTCAAAGCAATTTTGGAAGTTTTTCTGGAATGGCCATCGGAGATGGCATTGTGGAAGGACTGATAATTAAGTTTGCGAGCTTACAGAGAAAGTGCTTTGAAGGGTGGACTAGGCACTGGCATCAGTGCACAGCTTCCCAAGGGGAGAACCTCAAAGGTGACCATAGTTATATTCAGCAGTGAGGTGTGCAGCACTTTTTGTCCAAGTTCATGTGTATGTGTGTGTTTTTTCATTAGTTTTTTGTGTGTATGTATTTAGTTTTTATTTTTTTAGTCTGAAGCCTAAATTACTCTTCTCATTGGCTATGGATGGATGGAGAGACACACACACACACACACACACACATACACATTGGCTATGGATGGATGGATAGACACACACACACACGCGCGCGCGCACACACACACACACATGAATATATATATTCATTTTAGGTTATAAGGACGGGGAAAATGTGCATAGATCAACACACCTATAGATTGAAACTGTAGACGATACATAAAAAAGAGCAAGACATTGTTTATTTGCTATATGCACATTATGATCTAAGCTTATGAAATCAGTAAGTTAAGTCTGATAACACCAAGGGGTAGGCAACATTTGTACCAGGTAATGAGGCTGCAGGAGCCACGTACTTAGCTAGAACTAGCAGGTTATACTATGGTGCTCTCACCAGAAGCCGTGATACATTCTAGTATTTCAGTACATGCCCTCTATACCCATAGCTGAATAACAGGTACAAGCAATAGCCCGAATGCTGTTTATTGGTCTTTTTTTTTTTTTTGGCAGGAGATAGAATTAGATGTTTATGGAATTTATAATAGATAAAATATTTTCTCTCAAAATTCCAGGCTACGGGAAAATTTCTATCATGAAAGAAAGGCAGGTAGGGGGAATGAAGGAAGAATTGCCTAAATAAGTTGCTCTTGGAGGAAGATTGAGGAGCTGGAATCTGTCACTGCTCTTCTAGAACAAGGGTTGTATAGGCTCCCAAGCACCCCTGCCGCACATCCGTTTCAGATTTGTCTTATTTCACGACTGTCAACAGGACCCTCTGTCCTTTCCATACAGGTGGTGTTACTGTGTATGGTACGACTCAAGTTCTACTTTTGTGTACTTAAACCCATGCAAGCCTGTGACATTAGGAGGTCTCAGACAATAGCAGACATGGCAATTTTTAATAGTTGAAGTTATACAGCATTTGGTGACACTTCACAGGCGAGTGTCGGAGAACTGAGCTGAAATGAAAATTGCAACAGAAATGAAGCAGACTCCAATGTTCTTGATGAAGTTTGAGGCACCACTGTGGAAAGAGGGGCCTCTGGTTTGTTAAAGTTACAGCCTCTGGGAGCCTGATCCCTCCCTGCTCTGAGAGCAGAGGGAGCCAGTCAGGGGCCAGAAGAAATGGAGGGGGTAGGATTGAGTTTTCTGATTTGTTACTAAGTGAATCAGGCAGATAAAAAGGCTTGATTTTCAAAGGACAGGCAGTCCTAAATGTATTTCCCACATCTTGGTCTTAGCCAGGCCTTCCTTACTTTATGGGATGAGTGTAATTCACAAAACTCCACCAACCACCTCGTGCTGTAAGCAATTTTTACACTCTTTGGTAAAGTTTAAAATTAAAAAAATTTTAAATATGTTTTAAAATTTAAAGATAATGGGGAAAAAAGTTCTGGCTGAGTTAGAAGCTTTTGAAAACTAGACAGTCTGCCCTGGGCTAAGTAAAGGTGTAGCTGTAATATTTTTCTCCTTATCTTGCATTCTATGTTTTTATTAGCCTGGAATTTGATTTCCAACAGTCCCTACCAAAGGATTCTGCCTCTGGAGTGCCCTTGTTCTGCATGCAGTTGGCATGTTAATGAACTCATTACTGTGCATTTTATCCATCTCTGGACACCTTTGTGACATTTTTTCCCTCAAAAGCAAATGGGGTTAGGTGGTTGGTTGGAACTGATGAGAATTGGGTGACAAAGTTAAAAAAATTCTCAAAACACTGCAACTTCCTCAGAGTAGCTGTTAGACATTCTATGAAACAATCCTTTTACCCTCAAAAGGTACGTCAATTTCCCTGCATTCCCAGAGTCTTACAGAATTGTATGCCTTCCAGAAGGCGGTGGTCAAATTTCATTCTAAGACTAGGTATTCTGGGCTTCCTTTTTGATTCTTTGGGTTTCTATGGGCATTTTGTGTATTTTTTTTTTTTTTTTTTTTAGATTTCTGCACCATCTTACCAACAAGGGAGAGACTATTCACTACTATCTTATAGGGGATGCTATGAAAATGAAAAATGGATTATTTAACTGTATTCTGTGCTTTGTGCTTGTTTGAGGGGTGCATCCCCACCTTCAACTTTTTATTTTAAAGCATGTAATAAAACATATTGCACTCCAGTATGAAATAAGCACCAAACTGGGAGTCAGGAAACATTTGAAATTTAATTCTAGTAGTCCCAGCTACTCGGGAGGCTGAGGTAAAGGAATTGCCTAAGCCCAGGCGTTGGAGGTTGCTGTGAGCTGTGTGATGCCACAGCACTCTACCATGGGCAATAAAGAAAAACTCTGTCTCTACCAAAAAAAGAAAGAAGAAAAGAAATTGAATTCTAGTGTTGAAGGAAAGTCACATGGCACCCATGATTGCATTTATCTTTCTAATCAGATATTAGGGATGGGCTAATGATTGAATCTCACTGCCTCGTTTTGCCTATCTGTTAAATAGGAATTTACTAATAACAACTATATTTGCCAATACATTAGATTAGGTGTGTTCATTACAGTTAAAAGGGCTTTATATCCTGAGGTTGGGACCCTTTTGGACAGTAAATATTGAAACACTGGAAAAATATAGTAACTTCTCTAATTGAAGAGTTAAAGGTCTTCAGTTTACTTTGGAAATTATTATAACCAACTCTTTTGATCTGCTTTCACTAACGGAAGTGCATGAATCATGTAGATTAATCCAAAACATAGATAATACTCTATTATTGGTTAGAATGTATTGTGTAATTTTTCAAAGCAAGGTAAGAATGCTTTTATTAGACAAGTGTTAGTCGAAATTTACAATTTCATAAACTCAGATCAACTGGTTGGTAGAGGGTAGCTTAGGAAAAAAATTAACATTTATTAAATAATTATATCGTCTAGGAATCTTTTTTATGTTTTTCCCAACATACAACTTTGCTATTTCTACATTTATTTGCATTTGAGGATGCAAGGACTCGGGTTAAATAACTTGCCCAAGGTCACACAGCTAGAGTTGGCCCAACACAGATAAATCTGACCCCAGAGTTTTAGCAGTAGGTTCCCATGGTGTTCTCTGGGAAAACATGTTAGGATTAATGCTTTACTGGCCGATCCAAGCGCTTTACCAGCCCATTCCTACCATCCAACAATAGAGTTGACTACACATTTAAAACCATAGCGAACTTGTGCATATTAAAAATGTTTGCCTTGGGAAGGAGACATTGATCCAGCTATCATTGTTTACATGTGGAAATAGTTCTGGTGCCCTCTTGACCCAATACTTTCCTTCAAAAAGATAATACTATTTATTTCCCATTTCATGGCCGCTTGGGGAAGAAGTCTTCATTTGTTTTTTGTCTAGTAATTCAATTAGAGATGACAGTTACTGAGCTAAACACTTTGCGTGTAATAACTCATTTAATTTTCATACAATCTGTAAAGTGGGTTTTATGAATCCATTACACATACGGAGACTTACAAAAGCCGGGTATTGAGTATGTTTGTTACAACTGACATTTGAATCCAGGTCACTCTGGAACATGCTGGTGTGTGCTAGAAACCGCATCACATTTAACTTCTGTGGTATCCCCTCAAGGAAGGCGCCACTACTGCCTTTTACACATAGGGACACAGGTTAGGCAGGTCAGTGGGATGTGCTGGGGGCACATAGATTTGCCTGGCTTGGAAACCTGTATGTGAACCAGAACTGTGTCACCTGTGTGGTGCAGCTCAGCTCTACTGAAGCTTTTTTTTTATGGAATAAACTGGAGGGGGGGATCTAAAACTTGGGCAGTTTGTCTTAGCCTTGCATTCTTCAATCTTAGAAGCCCCCCCCCCCCAACACCCCCAGCATCCTCTAGAGATCTGTCAAATCTCATTAGCTGCTGTTAAAATAATGTGAGTGGAGCTCTGGGTTGGTTAGCATACTTCTTCTTTACATTTTCTAAAAATGGCCCCGATTGTGAGTCACTCTCATTTATCAAAGAAACCTTACTATATCTGTAGCATTTATTTTTTCCATTTTCTTTGAGACCAACCTTTGGCCAGAACGTATTTTAATTCCAGTTGACCCACTTTATTCCACGTTGCTTTGGACAAGTACAAGCTGCCTCTGACTTTGCTTCTGGAGGTTGCAGGGAGGCAAAGTGAGGCTCTTGGACTTTTGCAAAATGAGCCTTGAAGTCTTACTCAAACTCAGGAGGCAGATTTTAGGATGCAAACCTAGATTCTGATGCAGCAGTCTTTAACATACAGGTCCTAGAGTGATGTAATTTGTTAGTTCCTCCCCTGAGACTAGTGCTGCCTCCTCCATGAAGCCTTCTTGGACTGTCCAGCTACATCTGAGATTTGAAATCATCTGTTTTCCAAACAGAATGGGAGCTCCTGGAAGGCAAGAATGTGTCTCATTTATTTTCATATCCCTGCTATCCAGAAGAGTGCCTGGCGTCTGTGGATCTTTGTTGAATGACTGAACAAACAAGTGAATGAACAAATGAATAAAAGATATATCACCTGCAGGAGTCTAGGTTGATTTAATTCCAAGCAGCTGTTATCT
>CAUYON010047671.1:62500-91899 GCA_963573935.1 Arctocebus calabarensis
TTGTAGAAGCTCAATGATCTGATATGACTTATGTTTTTAGAAGATCATTCTTCCATCCACACTGGCCATCTGTTTGATGGCTTCCAGGAGGGGGTTTCTGCACACCTTGACCACACTGGCTCGCAGCACCAGGTCAGGCTGCTGAGCTGCAGAGTGGGGAGTGTGGGGTAGAAGGAGGGGGGAACAGCTAAGCAAGAAGAATGCTTGGGAATTTGGAAGATGAGGAGGAAGCCTGGCTTGTGTGTAAGGACCTACAGACACTGGCTGTGAACAAAACACAGGAACAAGGATGGCAGAAATCAGACGGGAGAGACGACGGGTCAGATCACAAACTAGCCTTGTAAACTGAGCTGAAAGATTGGACTTACTACTCAAGCCTTTGGATTTCTGATGACACCATCAGATTTCTGCTTTAGCTGCCATGTGCGTGATGATTAACGTGGGCAAATTGGAAGCAGAAAGACAAGCTAAGATTGTGATGGGAATGAGGGGGAGACAGTGGTAACTTAGGGCTGAGGAGGAGTGGGGAGGCTGGAGAAACTTAGTTGAGGTTGGGAGTGATTGAGGTTATTCCCAGTGGGACTTGGAGATTCGGGGGTGTTGGGAGCGCAGGTGAATGGCCCCCAGGAGGTGCTAACTTCTCTGATCTTCACACTTTGAAAATCAGAGTTGGAGGAGGGGTTCTTGGACCTCAAGCAAGGCAATCTCTTTGGGTCTGTCTGTCTTAGGTAAATACTCCCATACTGTAGCCAGTGTTACTGGACAGTAAAGAAGGAGATGGGATAAAAAGGTGAGGGCCCTTTCTTGAAGGAGATAACAGTGGACAAGATTTTTTCCAGTGTTTGTGCTGAGAGTGCAAGAAATTACTATTAAATCTACCTGGCCCCTAATGTTTGCCAAGCTGCTAAATCCAGTTCTTTCCCAAGAATCGGCATTATGTCCTAATCCATCAGCAACATGTAAAACGGAGGGAGGCTCTGTTTTCTGTTGTCTTCAAAAAATTCAGCCCAGCAATCACTGAACACCCGCTCTCTCCCAAGCCCTAGAGAGACAGAGGAGCCAGGAGCTGGATGGAAAATCTCTCCTGAAAATCACTCTGGTCTGCAGTGTCATCTTCCTGTCACCTCCCTCCCATCCACCCTCTCCTGTCCCCGCACAGCTTCTTGTCACTCTTCTTCTTAATAGTTTTTGAAAAGTTAACAGGGTGAAAAGAACAAGGTTTAGGCACCCATCACAAAGAAGGCACGTAAGTATGTATCTTGCAACTTCAGCGACTTGGTTTGTCTCCCTTTTCTTCAAGTCAGGGAAACAAAAGACAAAAGCAAAACAGAAAAGCATTTCTCAGCCCAGCCCTCAGTCCTGCTTGGAGGAAAGTCTCTCTCATTCCAGAGTTCAGAGCCAAGTGCTGGAGTCTCGACTACCAGTGAATGTACAGGAGCGGAGTCCGTTCACGTGTACCGCTTCAGGTCTTCCAAAGATTGCTCTTTTTTTTTTTTTTTTTTTGAATGCGTAGCCAGTAAAACTAGAAACTACTTAAGGTCAGACTTTTTTTCAAACCTTAGTAAAAGTTATGACCCTGTGGTCTTGGGTAGCATTATATAAACAGACCTCATATTAAATCCCAGCTCCACCACCACCCAGTAGCTATATGAGATCTTGAATAGCGTTACTAAATCTCTGAGCCTCAGTTTTCTCATCTGTAAAATGGAGATAATTGTGGTACCTACCGCTAAAGCAGTATTTAATGGTTAAGAGGACAGACTCTGGAGCTGTTCCTATCTTAATTCTGCCACTTACTAACTCTGTGGGTTTAGGCAAGCTACTTCACCTCTCTGAGCCTCTGTTTCCTCATCTATAAATTAGATAATCCTGATGCCTGTCTCGCTGGGTTATTCTGAGCATTGTAAAGCATTTATAACCCACTTGTATGGAGGGCTTCTCAAGAAGTGGTTCTCCAGGGAAGCACTAAATACATAGCAAATACTATTTCGGTAGGTGCTAAATAAATAAAGAAACACTTTAAAGAAGATTAAATAAAAGGTATAAAATCCGAATGGAGTGAGTGATTGAGATTTGTAACTTATTCCTCTACTCCCCCCTTACCAGTCCCAGAACTGGGTACACGGTCAGTGTCAGGTATGCATTAACAGGTGACACTTTTATCAATTTCAAGTTTCTTTGGGCCTCCAGGGTTATGTTCTTTCCTTGTGAGGGAAGTGTTGTACTGATTTCAGAGCTTGTCAGGAGAGATGTGATTTTCCTTATTTACTAACATTTACTTGGACTGGTGTCTGGGACACCCAAAATATGTTATGAATCAGTCAGAGGATAACAAGATCTACAGTACTGCTAATTTGACATTTGGGGAATTTTTGCAAAATGGGAGGGAACATTAGACAAGATGCAAGTTGTTATATCCATAAAGTGCATTTGACTCCGAGGACGGGTGGTGCTGTCCCCTGATGTGGTTACATCCGTTTCTAGCAGCAGCTGCTGTATCCTGACATCGTGGCTTGTTTTAGTTTTTCCCTGCAGAAGGAAATAGTAGGGGGAATTTTGCTCTGAGAGACAGAACACCCAAAATTTATTGAGCACCTACTATGCATCAGGCACCTTGACATCTTTTGTCTTATTTGATCTTCATAGTAATCCTATAAGCTCTATATGGCATCTCTATTCTCCCAATGAGGAGTCTGGGATTCAGAGAGGTTAAGCAACTTGCTTGAGGCCACACAGCTCTGAAATTCTTAAGCTAGAATTTGAACCTGGGTACATGGTCAGTGTTAGGTATGTATTAACAGGTGACACTTTTATCAATTCCAAGTTTCTTTGGGCCTCCAGGGTTATGTTCTTTCCAGCAGGCTGTCTTCCACACCTCAGAGCATCATTAGGTTCTGACTGGATTCTGCCCCCACTGAGGGGGTGGAGAAGAGGAACATTTCTTGGTAAGTCTTTAGTTTTAACCCCATGGGAAAGATCTGTGACCACGAAAACTTGCTCGATGCTGTTTCAGGCCTGAATAAAGTGGTAATCTAGAGCTTTGAAGAGCTTTCTCTTATCATGACGTTGTTTTTAAAAGTCAAACAAGGCAGACTGTGTTAAGGGAACAAGGATGGCCCTCCCAGGCCCCTATTTCAAGGCGTGGTTATCCCTCTTCCATTATTTTTGGCATCGTACCATGCTGCTGAGATTCACCAGCCCATCGGGCAGATTTTCTCTCAGCTTCATATCGGCTCCCGGAGAACAAAGGGGTAACGTGCATATGATCTGAGCGTGAGGAATACGGAGTGGCCAGGAATAGGCCCCGGGGACAAAACTTGGCTCCTGGGGGAACCCTGTTTTACGGAGGAGCATCCCCATGCAGAGAGCCCCAAGAGAAGCATTACACACATCAAAAGATCAAAGAACTGCCTTCTGGTTTCAAAGGCATAGTCTTTGATTACCATTAAAAAAATGTATTTAATAAGGGGTGAGCAACTTCAGGATTTTTCTTATGTTTCTGTATGACTCTTCTCTATTATCTTTGTAGATGTGTTGGGCCTGCCCACATGGTCACCTTCGTGCCTGTGTTTATCCCAGACTGTCTGGAGTGCTGTGTATGCGGTGAGTGCTTAATACGTGCTCGTAGAAATGAAATACCCTGGGAACAGACCCCTCTTGGGAATTTTAATTGATAATGTCTAAGTTCTTTCTCTACTTAGGAACATCTAGAATAGGTTTTTTAAAATAGTGCCATGATGAACAGAATCACATTAGACATACATTTCCAATATGGACAAAAAGCTAAAAGAAACGTCCCCTCCTCTTTGACCAGGGAAGTGCTTTTTTTAATATCAAGATGTTTTCATAGATCTCTTCATATAATCACAGTTGTATGTTTAATAGCTACCAATGGGATAAAAATACACTGACAAAATAATTTTAATTTTATTCATTCCAACAACAAGGATAAAGCGTAAAGAAAAAGATGCGCTTGTGAAATGTGGTGCATCATTTCACCTGTTTACCAGCAGCGCTTGGCATGTGCAGGGATTTGGGAACAACTTTGTGAGCTGAGTCGGGGTGGGCGCAGCTCCAGCTGGGGAATCAGGCCGAGGTGGGGGGCATTTGGTTTCTTTCGATTTCTCTTCCTCCACTTTCTCTTCTACACAGTTGAAGAATGTTAGCAGTTGTAACTCAATTAAAAGCTCTAATTCCAAATGTAAACTCGTGGATGGACGGGTTTATTTTTCTGGGACTTAATTGCTCTAGAAATGGTCCAAGCTAACCTGGCCCCGCTTAAAGTCTCATTGTATACAGTCCAAATGGTCCTAAATGTCATCCTCAAAGGCCAGGAGACAGCACGGGCTAGTGAGTCAAGCATTGCCTTGGTTATCTGGGGGCCTTTGGTACTAAATCTGAGTCTGTTTCTAATCGGTTGATCCAGCCTGTTCAGCTTTCTGGAGAGTTCTAAGCTCAGGTGTAAAGTGGAGAGATTGAATTAGATGATTTCTGAAGTCCCTTCCGGGTTTTGAGTTCTACAGATCACCAGTAACTGCCCTGAAGCTCCCAAGTCATCTTGCTAGGTGCAAGGTGCCACTGAGCTTCTCATGCTGCCAAGCCACTGCCTGTATGACCAGCTCTCCAAGGGTTGTCCTCACAACATTGCTTTGGGTCTTTCCAGAAAGAGGGCTTTCATTTTTGGTGTCCTATTATTAACCTTTTTCCAAGCTCTATTTTCCAAGCTTAGGTCAGCTCATCAGAGTTGAACATGGACTGTTTGGATTTTTGCCCAAGCTGTTCTCCGAGCCTGATAGCACATTCATTACTCCCTACCCATGGTTTCTGCTAAATGACCTCGTTAGTGCTCTAATTACATGTTGCTCTTCAGAAAGCCGGGAGTGGGGGTGGATGAGTTAAGGAAGGCTGAGTACTAGATGGAGCACATTGTAAACAGACTGAGTGAAGCCTACCTTCCTTGGCCTGATTACCCATGGGAGCTGGAAGGGAAACTTTATGCTTTTCCTCTTTTCTTCCTTTCTCATTACGCATAAAAAGATAATAATAACATATGCCAAATGTGTTGGTAGTAGTTGATAATATATAAATGTGAAAGCTGGATGGTGTTATTTTTATAACTTAATATATATAAAACCAGAGAATAGAAAAAAAGACCTCACAGACCAGCCAACTTGAGCGGGGAAAGAAATGACAATGTATTTTCTGAGCACCTACCATGTGCTCATGTAGGCTTTTGTTTATCTTGTCCCAACTCTATGGTCCAGGTATTATGCTGGATTTACTGATGGAGAAGCAGGTTCAGAGAAGTTTCAGTATTTTCTAAAGTCACAAAGCAAGTATGTGGCAGAGGTAGGAATCGAACCCAGGTATGTCTGACTCCATATGCCAATATTCCACGTTCTCTCTCTATTCTTTTACTCATGCATTTATTCAACAAATATACTTTGACTTTTGTTCCACAATTTCCAAGTTTCTATACAAGCATTTCGAACCTAATTCTACAAATTCCTCAGATGAATCTAAATTCAGCGGTGTATTCTTCCATCATAATTTTCTCTGTCCACTCAAATGGGGGCGGGGTGGGGTCAGATGACAGATTTGAGATTCAAGACTGGGAAGTATATTTAAAGATTACCCTGGGAAAACTTCTTACTTATCAGTTGAAACAACTGAAGTTCAATGACTCTTTGAAGGGGGAAGTGAAGTCCTGTTCTTTTCATTGTACTGCAGTATAGGGATGCCAAGAGTGGGGTAGAGTTTACTTGGGGTACTGAGAAAGGATGGTTGTGTCATAATAAACACGATAAATCTCCAATGCTTTATGGGACAGTTCACCTTGGGCACTGTGTGTGTGTGCCACGAAAGGTTCTGTTCCCATCACCCACAGTGGCTGATTAGCAAGTGACTTTAACTCAGCTGGTTAACTATGAAATGTAAGGGTCAAATTTTAATGAAAGAGAGTCTGTCTTGCAAACTGGCTATCTTAAGTATGCAGGGTTTTCTTTGAAGCTTCCTTTTGGGTGATGTTAAGGTGAATGAATGAGTAGCATCAAGTCTGCTTGTCCCCATGGAGTTCTGTTTTCCACATTTTCCTAAAAGTGGCAAATGCAATATGTTGATTGACGAGAGATGTTCACACTTAGGACAAAATAAACGATGTGATACTGATATTAACAAGATGCAACTTTAACCAAGTAATGAATTTTCTTAAAACAGGGGTTCTTACCCATGTGATTACTAATGTGTATTACAACACGGAAATTGGAATTTTGCAAACCACACATCTTAAAAATGTGAGTATTGTTTGTTTGACAGATTGTCGAGACACATGTGGAGGCTTCATGTATCAGTTTATCCAATAGCAATCAAGTTGTTATTATAATTACAAGAAAACCAGAAAAATAAGACGTTTTCACAGTCGACTCAGAAGAAAGAAACTAACCCCCCCACACACACACAAACCAAAATTCTTGAGTTATTCCCTCAATCTATAGTATGTTTGCTGAATTGGGGGTGTGAAACAGCAGGAAATCATTATTGCATGTGATCATAGTTTTGATGATTCTATTGGAACAAAATAAACCTATAATATGTATGCCTTGATATAAATTATAGATCCCATAGTAAAAAGCAACTCCTTATTCAACATTTATCAGTTGGGAGAACTGCTCCCTTCTGCAAATAAGTCATTAAGCTGTGTGTTACATCCCAGAATGACTTTTGGAAGAATTATTTAAAACTTCTAAAGTAACTCACTTGCATGCCTCTTCTATTTTTAATAGCCTAAAACATACACAGAAGATACAAATATACCTATAGAATTTTTGAATGACTGGACAAAGCAGTGTTAAAAATTCAACAGCACTAATTACTAGCCGAGCAGTATAAAAACCTCTGAATAAATGTCAGCCTAAGAGATAAGCTCTTATCTTAATCTAATGACTCCACAGACTTAATTTGTCAGGCCAGCCTAGTTGATGAAAAACAGGTTTCTGTTCTCCAGTGTTAGCAGGAACATCTTTCCAAATCTTTGAAGTTGGATAGTAATACCATCAATGTCATCCTGTAAAAATCTTATGACCAAGGCAATTTAATTCCTATTGTCCTGTTACACTAATTAAAGTTGTTCACCCCTCTTGGACAAATATCTAAAAGTAAAGCCAGTGTATTTTTAGATTTGCTACATTTTGAACTAACCCTCAGCTCCCCAGAGTTTCATGCTTTTTTCTTTTTCTTTTTTGCATCGTACTGGATCATCCAGGACCATCCATCTTCATAGGGGAAAGATGAGATTTCCAGAGAAAGCCATTAAATCAGTGGAATACATTAATTGAGAGGCGGTGCAGCACAGTGGTTACGAATACAGACTGAGGCAGAAGGCCTGGGGAAGTTTTTACTCTGTCATTTACAGCTGTGTGCCCTGGGGTAAACTTCTTAAACTTTCTTAGCCTCAGTTTAATCTGTAAGATGGAGGATAATTATGAATATTGTGCAGGTTAAATAAGATAATTTATTTTAAGTACTTAGATAGCCTGACCCTTATACTTAGTACAGTTCAGTTTCATTCATTCATCAACTCATTCATTCATTAATTCAACAAACACATACTGAGCCCTAACAAATCTGTTAACACCTGCTAGGTGCTACATGGAATAGCACATAAGAAGGACAAAAGGCAGGGCCTTTGCTGTTAGAGGATTTTGAATAAACTTCTTGCTTGAGGAAGTCCAGGCCTAAAATAACCAATTGATCTCAACACACCTGAGATAAATTTTCTGCAGAATTAGCATCACTTTCCACCTGAACTCCATCGTGAACCCTATTGCTAGCCTTGCAGTAAAGTGGGTGTATAAATTTCCACCCCAGAGGCCTATCGTGCAAGTGACACGGGATAATGTATGGGACGCAGCCAAGTGGTGGTGGCCTCTCAAGTTTCTTTCTCTCTTGTTCCTGTGACCCAGAACCGTGTGTGTGGTACAGATGCATCTGGTGAGTTCTCTCTGGTGTGCTCAGTCTTCTTCTACCTATATTTTATTGAACATTTCTGGAAGATACTTTTGTTTTCTCATTTTAATGGAATGAGATAACATAATTTCTTTCAAAGCTCTTGAAATTCGTGTCTATACTTTTACAAGTATGTACCAGAGGCTGGTAGGTACTGAGAACCCCAGTAGGTATCGGCACATCAGAATATGTAAGCTGCAGTCCCTAGGCCGGGCACAGTGGCTCACGCCTGTAATCCCAGCATTCTGGGAGGCCAAGGCAGGTGGATCGTCTGAGCTCAGAAGTTTGAGACCAGCCCGAGCAAGAGTGACCCCCTGTCTCTACTAAAAATACAGAAACTAGCTGGACGTGGTGGTAGGCCCCTGTAATCCCAGCTACTCAGGAGGCTGAGGTAAGGGAATCCTTTGAGCCCAAGAGTTTGAGGTTGCTGTGAGATATGACACCACAGCCACCCTAGCCAGGGTGACAGAAAAAAAAAAAATGATGCAGCCCCTGCCTTTATAAACAGAGGTTCCTTGAGGACAGTGGGAGCAGGATGGGGAGTGGGATGTGGGGCATTCCACTCAGACGGGGCACTCAGGGAAGGCTCTCGGAGGAAGAGGCCTTGGGCTGACCTCTCAAACTTAAGCTGGAGTTTGTTGGGTAAACCTGTCGGGGAAGATTACAGGCTGAGGAATCACGGTGTGGGAGAAAGTAGCTGAGTGGAGAGTGCAGGGCCCGGGCCACACAGTGGGGGGGATGAGGCAGAGGAAGGGCCCTAAAGGTCCGTGTGGGGAGCTGGAATTGCATCCCGCAAATGCAGGACCCATTGGTAGGTTTCATGCAGGCTGTTACTTCCATGCACACGTGTGGAGGGCCCAGGGGGCTGTCTGGGTCCGTGTTCTCAGGCTCTCCCCTCCCTGACCTCTACTTGCCTTCCCTTCTCCCAGCTCTCAGAGCGCCCCCTCCTTCTCCTCTCCTGCCTGTTCTGCCCTACCCAGAACTGCTCCTCCTTTGAAGCCTCCAGCAGTGACATTCCTGTCCTGTGTCCCCATCTCTTACCCTTCCACCTGTCCTTTCCTTCCCTGCAGTAAAACCTGCCCCACCAAGCCTCGGGGACACGTCCACCACTTGGTACCGTCTTCTTCCCTGGTCCTCACGCTCTTTCTGGCCTCTATTTCCCACCCTGCCCGGTTTCTTTTACAGCCTTGTTAATCCCCTCCCAGCTCTGCTCTTTAACCTCCTCCCTCCCCTTGACGGGCTGGAACAGCCTTGGCTATGAATTCCACTCATCACTTAGGGTGCAGTTTTCAGCTGGATTCTCGATGTTGCCCTTTTCCTCAGCTCTGATACACTGCCTTTCACGTTCCCCACTGACACACTGATTTAGGTCGTTGCTGTGTGTGGGAGACAGGTCTGGTGGGCCTGGGACCTGTCCTCTATTAGCTGTATTCTTCGGCATGTAACCCATCCCCTCCCCAACCCTGACACAGATATTTGGACAAAAGGTGGACACCTGATACCAGAATCCCAGGGAGCCCATCTATTGACTGGCCATTGACCAGATTTTCTCTTGACAGTTTGTTCCTGTGACATTTAAATAGACTGTCCTTTATTTGAGCTAGCTGCAATGGGTGCCTGTTAACTTTTGATGCAAAATCTTTGATGAGATCTCCCCTCACTCTCTCTATTACATTTTAGTTAGAAAATAGAGATTCTCAGACCAGGAGTCCAGTTTTCATCTGTATGTTTTTGATAGTTCAACCTTGTCTCGGAGACTCCTACCTGGTTTCTTCCTTAAAATACAATTAAAGAGTTTGCTAAGACTTATTTTTGAAACTTCATTTTGTGTTGTGTTTTTCTCTTCTTCTGTTTCTTTCTTGCTATGTGTAGGTTTGAGTGCACTTTCTTTATTCCTTTTTCTTCTCCTATTTGTTTGCAATTAAATTTGCTGTTTCTATTCTTCTAATGACTTTTCTTAGTCTTTTAACATACACATTCAAATTTATACTTTTCCATCAAAGCTTAAACCTTATTCTCTGGCTAGAAGTTTTAACTTTTGTTTGAATGAGCTTCTATCAATCCTATATTAAAAGTATCTAGTATTGTAATTCTACCTTGTTTCTAAATACAGATATTATTTGTATTATTTATAATTGATACTCATTTAGATTTGCTAAAATGTTTTACCAGATTTTCTCCATACATTTGCTTCTTCCATCAAGATTAACATATATATTTTTTTCTTACTGAATATGTATTTAGTACTGTTTTTTAAGCAAACAGCTTATGGTCAGTAATTTATTAAATTCAACCTGTTGAGTTGTAGTTTGTATAGAATTCCAGATTTTAGTGCTTTTCCTTGGTATTTTGAAAATTCTTTCATAGACTTCTTATGGCCGTCATTGCTAATGAGAAGTCTGCTGTCAATTGATTGTCATTTCTTTCTAGGTTATCTCTCTTTGTTCTGCGATTATTTGGGGTTCTTTTTGATTTTGTGCACTTTTACCACTATGTATGTAGATGTGGGTTTTTAAGGCTTTACCCTTCTTGGTCCTTGATGAACTTTCAGTCTCAGAACTCTCTTCAGTTTTGGAAAATTCCCAGTTACTGTCTCTCTACACATCTCCACCCCCAATAGTCTCTCTAGTCTATGTTTATGAAACTACTACCAGATACATGTTGAAACTTGAATGATTTCTCTATGTCTGTTAACTTTTCCTTTTAACCCCTGTACCTTTTTATCTTTTTTGATAGCTTTTTAGGTCATTTTTCCCCAGTTCTTTCTAGGAGTTCATCTGTGTCTAGTCTTTTTAACCTATTACATTTTTAAAATTTCATAAAGATTTTAAATTTTCAAGCTTTTAAAAGTTTTCTTATTTCCTGGTCTTATTTTATAGATACCATTTCTTTTATTTCTTTGAAGATTTAAAAAAACTATGCATTTTAATGTTCTTTTTATGTGGCTCAAGTACCTTTATTTTCTTGGGTTGAACTTCAGTTTTCTATTAATACTTCATATTTGATATGGATCTTTAAAAAATATACTTTGTAATTTTGTTTGTGAACTCATCCTGTTATCTTTTGGGGTCTTGATATCCTCCTTTTGGGAATGGTTTCATGGTTGCTCTTGCCCAAGCCCTACAACCTCTTTCTGACCAAGCTTTATAAGTAGTAGCCATGACTTGGTTGGGTCTATCACTCTACAGAAATAATGCAATTCTAGGCCCTTTCTTTGTGTCCAGACTGGGGTTTAATCCTGAGAGCTTCAGTGTTTACACCTGTATATAGGCTGATGATTTATTTTTTGTTTGTAATCTTGGGCTGAGGAATACAGATATTTTGGTAGCCATGAGTAGCTACAAAGCACTGTCCTAACTTCTAGTTTTATATGGGCAGTTTGTGCCTATGCTGAGCATTAGATATTTAGTTTTAGTTTTCACTTACCACCCTGGTTTTTCCATTTGTTTTTTAATACCTCTTTTTAGAGAGACCTCCCTGGTTTTTGATTGTTTGTTTATAGAGTATATTCTTGTTTAGGAGCATGAGTATAACTTTAAAAAAATTCTTTCATTTTTAACTCCATGAATAGTGTATGAAAGATCTTAATATATCTTTTTTACAATACGTACTTTGTTCCTTAAAATTTACATTCACCATACTTATAAATTACTATTTATTTCCTTATTCACAATGTCTTAACATTTTTATGTTTTTATTTTGTCCTCTAATGTAGCTGTTTTATTATTAATTTAACTTTTATTTTTACAAAAGCAATGCCTGTATATTATTTCAAAACTCATGCAGTACTAAAAAGCTTATAATGAACCGGAATAGTTTCTGTCCTTATCCGGAATCCTCTACCCTAGAGACAACAACTTGCAATTCTACTAGCTCTTTCCCTGATGTTTAACCTCATATTTCTAATAATAGCAGATACTGTTTACTATGTAACAGTGATTGTTCTAAGTGCTTTTTAGTGAATTTAATATAAATAACATGCTTATTTCTTGACAGGTAAGTTTTAGGAATATTTTATTGCATTTTTGCCATAATAGTTAAAAAGTTAACTCTTTCATATTCTCATCTTTCCCGTTCCATAAATTGGTTTAAATAAAACAATTTTAGTTTATTTCTTATGTATATGCAAATATTGTCCAATGATGAGCTAAATAATGCATCAAAACCATTCATCCTATCTTGTATTGACTTTTATTTCTCCTGGAGCTGACAATTGCTTTGTTTTAATTTTTTTTATTAATTTATTTACTTGATTTTAATGTTGCTAGAGATGAGCATCTTGCTAAGTTGCCTGGCTGGCCTTTAACTCCTGGGATCAAGTGATGCTTCTGCTTCAGCCTCCTGGGTAGATGGGACTACAGGTATGTGCCATGACCCTCATCCCTTGCTTCATTTTTTCTGCCTCTTTTTCTATATGTATTATGATCAAGTTTCCAAATGTTTCAATTGTTCTACTATACCTTAATAAAAGATTTTGCCCATGGACTCATATAGAGTGGCTCCAACTTTTCTAGAGAACTTTTCCAAGAAATTTTCCTCTCCTGCTACAATATGGACTTTTTCCTTTCTGGGAGATTGCACAGATGTCATTATATATTGGTTTTGCTTCTTTCTTGGTCTGTTTTCTGGATTTTATGTCTTTTTTTTTTTTGATTTATGTCTTGTTTTGTTGAAGCATACTTTTTAATAACTTTCTAAAAACACTATGATGTTTTAGTTCTTGCATGTCTAAAATGCAATCCTCCGCAGGATTGACGAACTAGAAATAGAACTCTGGATTGAAACATTTTTTCATTTAAAGTTTTGGTGATATGCTGCACCCTTCTAGTATCTACTTTTGCTATTGAGGAGTCTGATGCTAATTGGGTTGGTTTACATTTAAGGGTCTAATTTCCCCATTCGGAAGTTTTTGTGATTTGTGCCTTAATTTTATTTTCCCTGATATTCTGAACTTTTATAGTGATGTACTTTGCTGTGAAAATTTTTCTTTCTTTCTTTCTTTTTTTTAGTTATTTTTTTATTTTTTAGCCAGGGGAGTCAATATGACAATGGGATGAAGGGAGGCTTGGTAAAGTTGGTGCAGATGTTATTATTTTGCTTCCTGGAGAGGTGTTTACATTTCATGGTAGTTGTTTCATCCTCTTTCACAATCATGGTTTTTAGTTCTTCTCAACTTTTTGGATTTATTTTATGACTTAGCATAATGTTTTATCTTGATGAACGTACCACTATGCTTGAAGTTGTTGGATGTAGGATTCAGTACATATTGATAAATATTAATTAGATTAGGTTATTCAGATCCTCTATGTATTCAGTGATTTTTTTTTTTAACTCAGTAGTTCCATAAATTGTTGAGAGTAGAGTGTTTAAATTTCCCACTATGATTTGGAAATTGTGTATTAATTCTGTCAGTTTTTGCTTTGTGAGTCTTTCTTATTAGGCACATACAAATTTACCACTGTTATTTCTTTTTGATAAATTTATTCTCTATTCATGGGAAAACATCTATATTTATCTTTGGTAATACTCTTTGCCTTGAAGTCTGTTTTAAGTGTTATTAATAACCACTCCAGTATTTCCTTTCTATACTTACTATTTACATTATATATCTTTTTATAGGTTTTTTATAGCTTATATGTAACCTATGTGTATTATCACAATTAAAGGGTCTCTTTAATTATGAATATTGTAGAATCCTGCATTAAAAAACCTATCTCATAGCTCCTGTATATTAGTGGACCTATTGATCTATTGATATTTGTTAAAATTAGTGATATTGATCTATGAATATTTGTTAAAATTAGTGATATGGCTATATTTAGTTTATTTCCTCTGAATTTTATTCCTCTCCTTTGCCTTTCCTTCCTTCTTTTGGAATGCTTGAATATTAATTTATTTGTTGGATTCTTAGTGATGCTGCTTTGCATTATTTTAATCTAGGTCCCTAAATTGGCTTCTTCTATATCAGTCAGGATCCAGTCAGGAGATAGAAACCATACCAGTTATGGAACAGAGAGATATTAATATAAAATATAAAAAGCTATTACCTAGGTCACTAGGCACTATTAATATAAAAAGGTATTAAAAAAAAAAGATATTACCTAGGTTACTGAGTTTACATATAGTAAAATAGGACTCAAAGGTATCATGAAATTAGGAAGCATCTGTTGCCCTAAGTCTGTGAGAACAAAGGGAAGAGATTATAATTAGAAGGTTAGAAGCTTGAAGATGGGAGGCTCATGGGGGTAAAAGTCAGACCTCTGAAGAGAAGGCTGGCTGAAGTTAGTATCTATGAGGTAGAAAAATGCTGGGACCCAGACTTTAAGGAGGAGATACTGGGCAGTGTGTAGTGAGGTCTCAGGGTGGTGGGGGGTAGGGAAGGGACAGGGGCTCTTACAGTGCTGCTGAGTATACAAGTAGGAAGAAGGAACTGCCATGGGGGTGGGGTGGGGGTAAAGAGTATTGCTGAGGTGACTCCTATAGAAACCGCACACAGGCAGGAAGGGTAATGACCTCAGAAGTAGGCAGTAATTTAATTGGAGTCAGCACTTGAAATTGGGGCTAGACCAGCTGCTTGTCAGTTGACATACTCCTGTCCCATTCCCATGTATGGGCTACTTCATCCCCTGTTGAGCCCATCATACTAATTTTTTTTTCTCTTTTTGAGGATCACCTTCTGTACCTTCTGAAAAAACCTTTTCTTTTACCTTAAGTTGTGCCCACAGGAAGCAAGTAGGTACAGATAGGAAGGAGCAAGTCCCTTCTTTCTCCTCCAGCCTCTCAGGCTTCTTCTGGTGCTTCCTATTAACACAGTCCTACAGGAAGCATCACACAATGGAGAATAAAAGGGTGGTGTAACAACTTAATACCTGGCTTCTTCCCCATGGTAGACCATGGATATCCTTACATTTCACTTTTCTTTAAAAAAATTCATTCACATGGACCTGCTTGTTCATCACATTTCTACCCATCTTTCCTTCTCCTCCAAACTTCTTGTCTCTTACTTACCCTTCTACAATTAGCAAATATTGCAGAGCTTTTCATAGAGGAGATAGTAGGTGCCCTAAAATGTCTAATGGATTGGCAGTAATGCAGGAGAGTGAAGGAAACCTGTGTGATGACTAGAGCAGACTATAACTGCTCTAGCAGTTCAGGAGAGAGTGCTACCATAAACTTGGATGGCTCCAAAGCCATCATAGATGAGATGAAGCTTGAGTTATGTAATGATAAATGGGAAATGTTTAAATATATGGAAAGAAGGATGAGGTGTTCAAGGGGGAGGGCATGGCATGAACCAAATTTTGGAGGCCCTTTAACTTTAATGCTAAAGGGTTTCTTGATTCTTTATTTATTCTTTCTTTATTCTTCCCAATAAAGAAGCAACTGGGATATCCTGCTGTAGGAGCTGAAAAGGAGACGTCCATGGTTTTTCAGCAGGAGAGGGCCGTGATGAAGGTCATGCCAAATCATAGTCCTGTGCAGGGTGGGCTGTGTGCTGTTGGTTGCTCAGCTCTTAGGCATGTGTGGGTAGTAGATGGGTCATAAGAAACAGGAAACCAAGAAAGGAAATAAATTAAGTTTTTTAGAAAAGTCTCAGATTTTAATTGTACTGAATTCAGTTTCAGAGTCTGCATTTATTGTGTAGAAGCAGGAAACTTCAGGAAGAGACAGAGAATGAGCTTTGGGGAGAAATCCGAGAGGTTGGAAGAGCATATGAATGGTATTGAAAGTGGGAAGCGAACAATTTCAAGATGGTCAAGATGAGGCCATCCTGGCTTCTGAAAGAGTGGGTGACAACTTTAGAAATAGTTAGAGTCAGTTCTTCAAGTTAAGGATGGACCAGCTGCTTGTCAGTCGACACACCCCTGTTCCATTCCCATGGATGTAACATGTCCTCCCCATCACAGTAGTTTTTTCTTTCTCTTTTCATGACCACCTTCCTTACCCTCTGGAAAAGAACCTCTTTTTATGACTTAAGTTGTAGGCAAAAGTCTTTTTAACATCTGTTTACAAGACTTCAAATGGTTAAGATGTATTTATTTTTCTTATTTTCATGAATTGTGCTAACTCTTCTTCAAGGAAAACAATTTTACTAAAAAAAAAATTATTGCTGACAAGCTCCAAACACATTATAATATAGCATTGAAAAATTAAAACTATTTGGTAAACAGATGGAGATATTCAAATTAAAATGCTCTTGTTTCCTCTTCCACCAGGCCTTTGCTACATATACATGTAGAAAAGGGTTCTGTTTCCTACTTTGCCTTCTGAGTTTTGCTGAAGTATTTCCGTTGTTTTTAGGAGTTACCAAGCCCTCTTGACTGAGGTCTAGAAAAGCCAGCCTTGCTGTCTGGGCACGTAACTTTAGCAAAGCGTTCGTGCTGCTGGGCGTGCTGGAGAGCCTATGGGCACAACTCCACAGAGACCAAGGGCAAGATAATCAGTCCAAGGAGACTGTAAATTTTAGTACAAAAGAGGTTAGATGTGATTTATTTCCAGCACCAATGAACCATAAGAGCTAACAATAATCAGAACAAAACACAGAACCATCGAATGCTCTACGGAAAAATGGCTCGTGTCAGTTGAGATCTGTCTCATCTGGAGTAAGAGGGATGGGTCTTGGGGTGGCCCAGAACTACTGTGGAGGGCATTTTCAGGTTGTCTTTCCAAGGAAGGGGTTTGAATCATCAGAGTTAGAGAAATGGGTTGGGAGACAAGGAAGAGAATAAGGGAAGAACAGCAGACAGGAGAGGACAGGAGGGTTTACAGGATTATCATAGCTCGGTCGTCATTTCCCTCCTCATTACTATCTTCAGAAACCCTCGTGCTAGGATAGGATCCATATGACTTAGGCTCTGAATCATCCCTTTTCAGCTGGTGCAGGAAGTCTTGTCCCTGGCTCTGCCCCTTGCAGAGTAGAGTTGAGTGTGCTGGTTGCCGAGCCCTGAGGTGCTCTGGCCACCATCTCCACCACCAGGATGGGCTCAGGGTGGGTGTGTTGTTTTCCACTTGAGCACTGTGTTACTTGTACCTGAGCAGAACAGGAGAACTTGTCAGAGGGCTTTCTCATAGTCCCATTGTTGATTTGTTCAGCTAAATGACTCCTTCTCTTGGTCCCGAGACTCACGTTTCCTCTGAATTTCAAGGATTTGGAGGAAGGCCTATAACATCCAGACACACAGTAGGATGAAGGCGCAGACAGGGATGCAAACGATCCTACAGCCCTAGCTTAATGAGGGGAAACCTGTAGACTTTTCCTGTTTTTTCTAGGTCATTATTTACCAGAATTCTTTGGGTTCTGAATCCCGCCCTTCGATTGAATCACCCTATCCTTGCTGCAGTCTGTACATCATGCACGTATTTCTGTTAGGGCCTTCACCTATGACACATTATACATCCCTCATTTTTCCACGGCCTGGGACAATGGCTTAATTATCTGTGAAACTCCTGGACCTCTATCAGTGCTGGGTGTTTATATATTGTGTAAGTGACTGAGTGAAAGAAAGAGCACCATTTATATTGAGTGAAGAGTAATTAAATTCAGGATGAAGCTGTCTACATTTATTCCTGGCAAATAAGAAGGGCAACATTATGAGACTCTTGTGCTGGTGAGAGGAAAACTGAAAAACAACATCTTTCATTGTCCTTAAAGAGGAAGAGACTCTGGGGATATTGAGAGTGGGATTTAGGGCCGGAGAGGCATTGAGATCAGAGGTCTTATATGTCTGTCTAGCACACGTTTCAAAGCAAAGGTTCATATTTCACCTTCTCCCCACATCATCACCCCTTCCCTTTCCTAATTTTTCCTTATTGCTCATACTGACAGAGATTGTAAGACACTCTAGCTGTCTTCAGTTTAAATATTCTGTGTTGTTAATCCAACCAAGGGCCCAGTTGTAGAGGTCAGGAAACGTGTCTCTAACATCCTTAGTTTTTCCTTAGAGAATGGGCTGGCCAGGGCATGAACCTGAAAGAGAAATTGACTTTGCTTTTGATTTTATTCTTTTAATTCTTTTATTTGAATCATTGTCAAACAGGAGAACAACCAACTACTATCAAGTGGTTGGGGAGGAACTGGATTTCCCCCTGAATCTTCCCCTTATCATACTAATCCTTTCTAAGAGCACCCTAGAATTCCATGGTTAGGGTCTGTACTGAAATGTGTGCTGGGTTGTGCAGCCAGCATACTCTCTAACATCACTCTACACAGCCAGGGAGCAAAGCTGGCATCATGTGGGGAGTTTCCATGTGCAAATGTCCACATCCTTCATTCAAGTTCTTCAAGGGTTTCCGTTTACATTTTCTGATTGTGTTTCTGAGTACATGGTGTCAACAGCTCTTAGAACTATTAAGTTTTCTATTTATCCTCAGGCCAGGAAAAGGCACAGATCACTGCAGTGTAAAATTACCAGTGGTTTGACAGTGACCTGAAAGAATTATGGAATGAAGAAATTTAGCCCTGAGAGCTGAGGTTCAGCCCCAGGCCCATCTTAACCAAGAAGTTCTGCTCAATTATACAGGTCACAAGAAGTTCTGCTAGTCTTGAAAATATTGAACTCATCAAACTTAAAGTTCCACGTTGTTGACACATCTTGATGAATGGTCAGTTTCAGACACCAAGTACCGTATTTTCTTGTCTATTTTCTCCTGTATTCCATTTCTACTCAGCCTTAATTTTGAAAAGTAATTCTTTGGGTTTTGAAATTTGTTTTTTTATTTCTTTTGTAGGGGGTATACAAAGCAGCATAAACTCTTTAGAAGGGTTGAAAAACTACTCGAAATGGTAAACAAGGCCGTATTTGTTGAAAATAGAAGAAAGGGATTTATTTTTCTGGAACTGTTCTTGCCAAGTTTTTAGAGAAAGGCATCATAATGGTTAAGAGTTGAGGCTGTGAGGCCCCTCTGGCTTGAACCCTAATTTTGCTACTTCCTACCTATGAATCTCTGGGCAAGTTACCCTCTGTGTGCTTTACTTTCATCATTGACAGTGATGGCATTAGTAGGATCTACCTCTTAGAGCTGTTCTGTGTCAACAGGTATAAAGCACTGAGAACAGTGCCTGACATTAGAAGGTTTTCAATACATATTCAGCTACTATACTGGTCAGCTTAGAATGCCATAGAAAATAAATACTGTAGACCCACCTGGTGGCTTAAAGAACAGAAATTTATTTGCTCACAATTCTGGAAGCTGGAACTCTGAGATCAGGGTGCCTATTTGTTGAGGACCTCTCTTCCCAAATTGCAATTGGCTACCTTCTCCCCATGGCCTCACATGGCACAGAGAAAGATCTCTCTCTTCTTCTTCATACAAGGCTACTGATGCTGTAGGAGTAGGATCCCTCCCTTGGGATAACCTCATTCAACCTTACTTACCTCCCGAAAGCCCCATCTCCAACTATACTCACATTGGGAGTTACAGCTTCAACATATGAATTTTGGAGAGACACAATTCAATCCTTAGCAGCTACTATTCTTAATTAGATAACTCAGAATTGTTGCAGATGTCTTATGAATATAAATCATGGAGTTCACTCTGGGCAGTAGAGAAATAATACACTTACAAAAAGAATTATACAAATAAGTGATATATACCTTAAGATAGTTGTGTTTTAATTAAGAGACAATTCACATGTTTCCTTAGTTTATCAAGTCACCCTCTTAGATGCCTTTAAAAATAATCCTGAGACTTTGCTATCAAGCTCTTAGTATTCACTAACTTTGGTGAGTAGTTATTTTCTAAAGGTAATTTATTACCTTGCTTCCAAGGGTCATTTTAGCTTTTTAAAATATAATTCAGGCTCTGGTAACTTGTTTTCTAACTTCAAGAGACACACGTTAAGGTTTTAAGAGTTCTATTTTAAAGAACTCTCTCTCTTTAGGAGGATAGGAGTCCCAGAATCTCAAATACTCTTTTTTACAATTCTTCTCATAAAGTAATTCCTTAATTTTCTCTTTCTGGGCCCTTTTATATTTTCATTGTGAGTGACAGATTTCAAGGATTATGAAACTGGTTCTTCTAAGTTTCTCTTTTTGGAAATTCTGCATATGGTCTAGCACTTCCTTTGGAATGTAGCATCAGTTGTATCTCGGTGCATCAGTCAAAACTTCCAATTTAACTTCCTTTTACATTTAGAAATGCGTCTTTTGTACCTCGTCATGGTACACTGGATGCAGAACATTTATACCTCCCCAAGACCCGATGTTGAACCAATAAGAGTTAGGGGTAAGTGAGGAAGAAAACTAACATTCATTGAGTTTAAGTCATTTGCTTGTCTCATATAACTAGAAAATGGCAGAGCCAAAATTGCTCTCCAGGTCTGAAACCCAAGTTCATTTGCCATGTGACAATGTACTCATGCAAAACCTATCCTTGGAAATCTTTCCTTAAATTTCTTCTTTCTTAAATGCTCTTATTTATATTCATTAGTCTCTTAATATGTAGTCAAATATTTTTGAGTTTTGGGTAAACCTAGAAAAATATAAAAAATTTAGGCGTTCTTTATTGTCCTGAAATAGAAGAACATAGTAGCCATGTTTTCCTACCTCGTAAGTAAGGAATGGGGAAGCTCCATTGTTATAGCCTTTGAGAGCCTTTTATTTTATTTTATTTATTTTTGAGACAAGAGTCTCTCCTTGTTGCCCTCAGTAACGTGCTCTGCTGTCACAGCTCACAGCAACCTCAAACTCTTGCCTCACCCTCCCAAGTAGCTGGGACTACAGGCACCTACAGAACACCTGGCTATTTTTAGAGACAGGGCCTGGCTCTTGCTCAGGCTGGTCTTGAACCCATAAGCTCAGACAATCCACTCGCTTCTGCCTCCCAGAGTGCTAGGATTATAGGCATGACCACCATGCCTGGCCTAGAGAGCCTTTTATTTTAAACTATAAAATTACTTTGGCATTGCCCCAAGAGGATGTGTTTATTAACTTGGTTATAAATACTTGAACTCTATACTCTAAATTCAATTTGTCAGATAAGAGGAAATCATGTTAACATGCATTTATGATTTATTATTTCCCCAATATTAATGGGAGTTTCAGAAACCAAAACATAGCTTTTATTTCCTAACTCCTACCAGGAAAGACAGAAAAAAGCCAATGTCTCTACTAAAATTCCTTAAAACCAGCATTTATCCATACTCAGACAAAGCCCTGAAACTTTGGAGCTCTAATAAAAGAGAAATTCCAAAAATTCTACAAAGGCAAACAAACAAACAACAACAGGTTACTTTCTGGGAAATCAGGATCAGTATACCTTTTGACTTTTCATTAGCAACATTGGATATCAGAAGACAATGGAATAGTGCCTTCAAAGTACTAGCCAAACCAGTCAAGCAGAGAAGAAAAAACGTATCAAACATGTAATAAATTAAAGTTTATATTTCTGAAGAAGATAATTGAGAATGAACTTCAGCAACATGGAAAAACGCCATGAGAGAAGATGATAGAGAATGCAGGGATAGTAGCTCTACCCTAGAAGGGCATGGAGGGAAGTGCCTGAATGAGAGCGGGGTGGCAGCTAACGAGGAACTGTCTACATGGGAGCAGGACTCATTTACCTGGGTAGATGTCTCAGGAAGGATCCTAGTGCACCAGTGAAAATATTTATATAATAATCATATAAACTGTTTTTAGGGTTGTAGATTATTGTTAGAGTCAATCTTTAAACAGACCCACAGAAGGCTTAATTACGGATGAGAACATAAATATTATCAGTTTTGGCAATGTAAATGTCTAAGTAGAGTTGACAGATACTGGGATGGGAAGTGGAGGCACGGAGGAAGTGGTAAAGTTAGGGCAATCATATCCTTATTTATATCCTTTAACATATACAAATTTGCTGAAAAAAGAATGTAGACATTGGGTACATTATTTAACATTACCAATGTAACCAGTAAGAGAACCTCAGCTGTAAGTCACAGAGATTGGGAAGAGGAAAGCAGATAAACTTGAAGGAGGAAGTGTAAGGGAATTAAATATCATTCATAGCAGGGAGGGAATAGTTGTCATTTGAAGTTGATGAAAAGAGAAATAGAGATATAACCTTGTTAGAATTGAAAAGGTTAGCACCAGAATACTATAAAACAGATAAACAAAAATTATTAAAATGATTACCTGTGAGGAGGGAGAAGGGACATGGGGAGGAAATAGGGGGGAGATTGTGGCATTTGATTATATTTTATTATCAGTCCTATTTTTTTTTTTTTTTGGTAAGAGACAAGGTCTCACTATGTTGACCAGGATGGCCTTGAACTCCTGGGCTTAAGGTATCTTTCTGCATCAGTCTCCTGAGTGGTTGGCACTATAGGTGTGTACCACCCTTCTCAGCCTATAAGCACTGATTAATTATTTATTTTATCATGTATACATAGTATTTTGTGATATTATATAGACATATGTATAAATTGTGTGTATTTGATTGTGTGTGTGTGTGTAGATATATAAAATATAAGGTTGAGCATCCTTAATCTGAAAATATGAAATCTAAAAGCCTTCAAAATTTGAAACTTTTTAAGCACAAACATGACATCTTAAGTGGGAAATTCCACACCTGACCTCATGTAACAAATTGAATCCCCACAGCATAATAGATTACTCAGTATTACAAAGGGAAAAATAAAATTGCCTGGAGGCCATATGAATATGATGTATATGAAACATAAATGAATTTCATCTTTAGACTTGGGTCTCATCCCCAAAATATCTCATTATGTTTATGCAGATATTTTAAAAATTGAAAAATTAGAAATCTGAAACACTTCTGGTCCCTATTCAGACCTTCAGTCTGTTCTGGAGGTGGTGGTGGGAGGGATTGTGATACCAGAAACCTGGGTTGCCCCCAGACAGATGCAGATGGAAAGAAAGGTGGCGGCAGGGTAGGGGGTCATCAGGACGACCCTCAGCCAGGAAGCAGAATAGACTTCATTTTTTAGGGCAGTGTTCTACATATCATGGATTTGCAAATTAGCTTCTCTATCAGTTAAAATAACCACAGAAGTTCAGAGGCAAAATCTGGAGCAGTAGGTGAACAAGAAGGGGATTAGCTTGGAGCAAATCATGAGCTACTTAGGAGATCGCCTCTTGTCATCATAGTGATGAGCCGGAGATGTCAGCCAGAAATATTTACCCTGGCCCATGTTCAGTAGTGTTTAAGGCTCTACTAACCAGCTGGTAGACAGAAACAATCTGAGTTCATCTCTACTTGAATCCAGGCAATGGGGAAAAGCATACTCTTGTGTTTCTCTCGACCCAGTTATAAACTTTGGGTTCCCGTGCACCATTCCTATCTTGCCTTCTCACTCTACTAATTTTACCTAGTGTTCTTGTAATTGATTTTGATATTGGAAGAAACTCCTAAAATGTTGGAATTTTTCTATTACACACTTTCCCCAAAAGAATGTATCAGTTGGGAGTAAAGCAATAGTCTCAGGGCAGACAGCCAACCTACATCCGATGACAATATTGCACCAGAGTAGTCCCAACACACAGACTCCAGAGTAAGCCTGTGGCACTGATACTGGAAGGATGGCCTAGGGCAGCTGGCACAGGCCAGCAAGGGTTCTGCTTCATAGCTCAGAGCAGACCATTGACTGGAAAGTGTTTACTCTTTGTTCTTTCCTACTATTCATAACTGGGTGAAATTGATTTCTGAGTCTCCTAGCCTACAGCAAGTTTTGGCTTAGCAACTATGAGCGTTTATGTTTACTTTGTGAAAGTGGAAGCAACAATAAAAGTTATGAGAATTATAGGAATTGGGTGGGGTAGTGGGTGTTTAAAATTTATTTTTAAAATAATGCATTTGCAAGGTTTGAATGTTTAGGGGTGGGTAGGGCATTCAGAGACCACGGAGTGCTTCATGGTTTGTTGAGATGGATGGGGTGTTTCTGAATTCCTTGATGCCATTCTGAGACTTTACTTGAAAGAAGACTTGTTCCCTGTAAACATGCTTTCTATGGGTCTATTCCATCTCCTAGAGGGGTGGTTCCATCAGGATGGAATTCTGGGGCACAGAAGTAATACTGTATTCCAAGGTCACTTATCCAGACTAATCAATGGGAAATTGGTTCTATAATCTGTTTAGTTTAATAACAAAAGGAAATATATTTCTTCAGTACATGAAGTTCCAGTTTCTCAGAAAACTTCTCTGGTGTCCTTTGTAGGACTTCCTCAAGACTCAACACTTGTAATTTTCTAGCTGGGAAAGAAGGTTCCTTACAGAGAGTTTTGTTTGTCATCACCCTTGGGCACTTTTGGGATTCTTAAGGGCCCTGGAAGCCATTCCATTATGTGTCCTCATACTGAATACATAATGTCTCCTAAATGCTGCATAGTTTTCCTTCCTTCTGGGGGCTGGGACTGGGGTGGGCAGCGACTATTGAAGTGGAGCTGGGGACTGCTACCAGTCACCACAGTGGCCTAAGCTTTATCTTTCTCTCTCTTCATTTCTCTTTTATTGCCTCTGTGAGTGGCTCATCTGTAAAAATCCTTGCGTGCCCTTCCGTAGAACTGGCGTTAAGAAAAACTGAGGTTTTGGATCTCTCCAGCGGCAAAGATCTGGGGCTGTCACCGGGGAGACTGCACCTGGACTGGACCCATTTGTACTGATGGCGCTGGGTCCTGCACTATCTGTGCAGCCTAAAAATAGCTCTCAATTAACATTGCATTTCAAGAATTGGAAAATTTCCCAGAAGTCCATTCTTTTTTCCTTTTCTATTTCATTTCATTTTGCAGTAATAATACACAAGCCTGCAAGAAAACATGACGGGTAATGAAAAAATGTAATTAATATAAGCAGTGTAAAACATGTTTTTTTTCTCTGTTGTCCTTGCAGAAAATTGCTGCTTTAGACCGAGCAGGATATGAAAATGCATTCCCCCCCCCAATCTGCTGTGGTTTGTAAATACCTTATGCAAAACAGTTAACTGTCAGATTTTTTTTTAATGTTAAGTCGCATGTTTTTGCAAAAAAAAAAAAAAAAAATTTTTTTTCCCTGCAGGACAAATTGAGTGATTTGGATAACTCTTTTCAAAGAAGGAGGAATGGTGGTGATGGTGAAGTTTCTCAGCGATAAACCTACAAGCGGGTAGAACCTCATGTTTGTGTGGCCTCTGTGTCCATTGGTTCCTTGCTGTCATCTGAACAGCATTAAGTGTTCTGCCTCTTGGGACACTCAGCTTTGGTACAGTAGTTGGGAAAAATAAATGTCCTTGCTACTATTTCACACCAGCACACTTCATCCCATTAATTAAAATAAAGTGACGAAGAAGCCAAGAGGCTATAGTACATGCCAACATCCTTTAGACCATTTCGGTTTACTTGTCTGTCCCCCTAGTAATTAGCTAAAGGTGTTTGATTTGGAAGTCACAACAGAATTTCAAAGCTGAAATACAAAGCATTGTTTTTAAACATCTGAGGCCAATGTTTATGGTTTGTTTTCATTTATTCTTTTCTTTTTAAAAAAAAAATTTAAAAACTACAGCTGACATACATTGTTGATTGTTGTTTACTTCCACCTTGTCCTGGTTCTAAGGGCTTCCCCATGGCCCTGGTGTGTGTGAACCTGCAGCCTTCTCTCCTCTTGGGAATTCCCGGCCTTGTCCGCTCTGCTCCACTGGGCTCCCCAGTGAAGGGACTTTCCTCCAGCTGAAAAGCAAGGCCTCTCTCCTGTGGCATTCTGGGCAGCCATTTGGAGTCCCAGATGTAAGAAATGAAATAATCCATGCTCATGCAGTCACAAAGTGCCCATCTGGCACCCAGGAAACTTGTGAGATAGAGGCACACAGGCGTGAGGGCACTTTTGTTATGGCATTTCATAAACAGAGCCGCGGCCAGCCAGAGAAGGGCTTGGGGATGATAGCAATCATTTTCCATTCCTCTCTCTTTTGGCCTGCTCCCCTCAAAACACATGAACATACACACATCCCTACACACACACACACACACACACACACACACAATGCCTTAACCTGTGAGATAGAGGCCAGGAAGAAAAAAAGACAGATTCATCCTTAGAAAGGTAACATTTTTTTTTTCCAGGGGGTATGAAGGAGAATTTCCATTAACAGCGAAGTCCCTTCCCACCACCTCTCCGTTGTTGTTTGCATGGCCTGCACCCTTAGACTCACAGGCAATGGTGAGAAATGAGGCCAGTGGACTCTTAGCCAACCCCCTCCTTGTACATCACCCTAAACGTACTGGGAAGCAGCAGCGAGGGGGATTTCATAAATCACACGCCTCTCATGCTGCTTTCTCGTCCCGAAACCAAATTCACACAAGGGCCTAATACATGGCCTCGACTCTTTTTCTTTAGTTTCCTTTTAAGTGTTTGTGCCAGAGTGGGAGCAAGAGAAGCCTGGCGAAGTAGGGTGCTGGTGAGAAAATACCTCGGGCTGAGTGTTTCATGTGAGGGTGACTGTCTCCACAAATGCTGGCCACTGACATCCAACCCCGAGTTCTACTTAAAGAGCGAGGCAGATGTGTAAACTAAGCCTGCTGGGGCAGAGTGTCATTGTTATATCAGCCCCCCATTTCATCTATGGCTCGAATTCTATTATCTTTTAAAAACACAGGTTTTTCTAAGAGATGTCGTCTCTCATGATAAGAGTGGGGTCCCTGAAGTATCAGGTAACTCTGGACTCTATGAAGAAGTCCAGGGATAAGGGATGAAGCTTAAATAAAGACAGACCAGTAAGTCATGTACTGATTTGTATAATCCTAGCATTAAAATGAGGGGGGAAATCACCTTAGACATTTCTCTTGATGTTGTTCTGAACTATAATAAAAAACATCAAGTTGCATTACCCTTCCCAAATATCACATTCAGCGCTCTCAGTAGTTCTAGCTTCCCAAGGAGACATTTTCAAAGCAACTCAATTTTTTTTGGCCCCAGAGAGAAGAATCAGCAGAACACAGACAGAGCCTATCCCTGGCCCCTGCTGACCCAAAGGCACACAGGAAAAATGAGGGGGCTGGAAGATGTCCCAGCTGAATAGAGGTTCCTGGACTCATGAACCTTAGGGAAGAAGAAACAAATAGCTCTGTCCTCGGGGAAATTGCTCACTCCTCTCAGACACCATTCCTGCCTTTCCAGGGAATGGGGTCTGCTTGTTTGCAAATCTGAAGTACCAAGCGGGTAGCACAATGCGGTGTTTGTAAATACGATAAACCATTGCAATATTATAGTTTTGCATTTGGAAAGCCATTTAGGCAAGAAATGATTACTGACCCATGATATGTAAATGACAAAAATGCAGAAATTAGTATTTGGGTCAACTCATGTATTTTTCAACCATGAAATGAAAATCTCAGTGTTCACTTTCCAATTCATACATGAAAGCATCACTGTGCTATTCGTTGACTATTGTGTTAATTTATTATTGTTTTAGTTAATGTTTGCAGAGCCACCATGAAGAGCTGCCACTGTTTTCAAGGCACTAATGAGGGGAACATATTCCTCTGGGCCAGTGGGTTTCCTGAGGGAATTCTGCTGCAGATGAGGGGAAATGAAGTGATTCTGAAGGAATCCACTCCCAGAATATTTCAGATATAGGATCAGTCTATCACTTCCCTTTCCTTTGAGTGCACACAAACCACAAGAATGTGTTAGACAATTCTGCTACTGTGACAAGTTTCTAGATGCCACTGGGGACCCAGAGAGTCCAAAAAAGACCTTTGGCTTCAGGGTCAAAGCAAAAGAGACTCACTATGAAAATGACAGGAGAGCTCAAAGGCATTTAGGAAGGCTTTCTGGAGGAGGTGATAATCCAAGATGGTTCTGAAGGGCTGTTAAGACTTTAATAGGAAAAAGGAAGGAGAAAAGCAATTTATTTGATCATCAAGAAAAAGGACCCCAAAGTTATAGTAGATGCCATGTGAACAGTGATCCCACTTTATAGAACCCAGAGCTAGAGGATACAGGAGCACCTTCAGAGATGCCAGGCTGCAATTGTGTTCACAAAGGGGAGTGGGCCACTGGAGAGCACTCAGAGTTACTTCCCAGAATAAAACACAACGAATGTGATAAGAAAAGAGTTGGACCTACAAAGATTTTTTTTATTTTAATTAATTTATTTATTTTTAATTAAATCATAGCTGCGTACATTAGTGCAATTAAGGGGTACAATGTGCTGGTTTCATATACAATCTGAAATGTTTTCATCAGACTGTTTAGCATACCCTTCATAGCATTTTCTTAGTTATTGTACGAAGACATTTGTATTCTGCATTTAGTAAGGTTCACCTGTACCCTTCTAAGATGCACCATAGGTGTGGCCCCATCAATTACTCTCCCTCCACCCCAACCTCTCCCCTCCCCTCCCTTCCCATAGTCTTGTGCTATAGTTGGGTTATAGCCTTCATATGAAACCTTTAAATTAGCTTCATAGTAGGACTGAGTACATTGGATACTTTTTCTTCCATTCTTGAGATACTTTGCTGAGGAGAACATGTTCCAGCTCCATCTCATATAAACATGAAAGAGGTAAAGTCTCCATCTTTCTTTAAGGCTGCATAGTATTCCATGGTATACATGTACCACAACTTATTAATCCATTAGTGGGTCGATGGGCACTTGGGCTTCTTCCATGACTTAGCAATTATGAATTGGGCTGCAATAAACATTCTGGTAAGGATGTCTTTGTTATAATGTGATTTTTGGTCTTCTGGGTATATACCTACTAAAGAAATTATAGGACCAAATGGCAGGTCTATTTTTAGATCTCTAAGTACTCTCCAAACATCCTTCCAAATGGAATGTATTAGTGTGCATTCCCACCAGCAATGTAGAAGTGTTCCCTTTTCTCCACATCCACGCCAACATCTCTGGTTTTGGGATTTTGTCATGTGGGCTAATCTTACTGGAGTTAGGTGATGTTTTGACTTGCATTTCTCTGATAATTAAGGATAGTGAGCATTTTTTCATGTGTCTGTAGGCCGTGCACCTGTCCTCTTTAGAGAAGTTTCTCTTCAAGTCCTTTGCCCACCCTGAGATGAGATCACTTGTTCTTTTCTTACTAATACGTTTGAGTTCTCTGTGTATTCTGATTATTAAACCTTTGTCTGAGGCATAACCTGCAAATATTTTCTCCCATTCTGAGGGCTGTCTACTTGCTATGCTTACTGTGTTCTTGGCTGTGCAGAAGCTTTTTAGTTTGATCAGGTCCCAGTAGTGTATTTTTGATACTGTTTCAATTGCCTAGGGAGTCCTCCTCATAAAATATTCACCCAAGCCAATTCCTTCAAGAATTTCCCCTGTATTTTCTTCTAATATTTCGATAGTTTCATGTCTTAAGTTTAAATCTTTAATCCAGTGAGAGTCTACCTTAGTTAATGGTGAGAGGTGTGTGTCCAGTTTTAGTCTTCTACAGGTCGCCAGCCAGTTCACCCAGCACCATT
>CAUYON010047672.1:0-16921 GCA_963573935.1 Arctocebus calabarensis
CACTCTATTTCTGGTTTCTTTATTTTATGTCATTGATCTATAGGTCCATTATTTTTGCTAATGCCACACTGTCCTGATTACCAGGGCTTTATGTTAAATCTTGCATCTTAGCAGGGTACTGGCGAAACTTATTAAAGGTAGAGTATTAATGTCTTTATATAGTGATCAAGGAAATGCCATGAAGGATATCTGTAACAGTATGATCAAAATATTTCTGAATGTATATGAATCGTGATATACGATTGCACCAATGATATACGATTGCACCTGTGATTGCACCAATGTACATAATTATGATTCAATAAAATTATTAAAAAAAAAATCTTGAAGTCAGGTAGTGTTGTTGTTGTTTTTTAACATTTAATTGGCTGTTATGGGTCTATTGTATCTTCATATAAACTTTAGAATAAGTTTATAAGTAACCACAAAATAAATTTTGACTGGGATCTTCTGGGAAGATTGATCTATAGATTCAATATAACATCTTGAAAATATTGAATTATTCTACTGATGAGCATAAAATATCTATCCTTTCCTCTTTGATATATTTAAACAGAGTTTTATAAATTTCCTTATTTTGATAGTGTACTTTAAAAAAATTTATACTTACGTATTTCATATATACTTATGTATTTAATTTTTGAGGGAGGGAGCTAACATAAATAGTAATGAGTTTTTAGTTTCAAATTTATGTATTCGTTGTTGGTATATCAGAAAGTGATTAACTTTCACATGTTAATCTTATGTCCTGAAACGTTGCTAGTACCAGAAATATTTTTACTGATTCTTTTGTACTTTCTATATATTATGTCATCTGCAAACCAAAACAGTTTTATTTCTTAGTCCTCAATCTATATACCTTCTACTGTATTTCTCATCTTATTGCATTATTAAGTACTTTTTGTAGAATGTTGAACACATTGTGGTGAGAGGATGCACTCTTATCTTGTTCCTGATTTGGGCACGAAATATTCTATTTTTCATCATTAAACATATGTTAGCTACACTTTTTGGGTAGATGTTCTTTACCAACTTGAGGAAGTTCCTTTTTATTTCTGGTTTTCCAAGAGTTTTTAGCATGAGTTGCTGTTGAATTTTGTCAAACGTTTTTTATGCATCAATTGATATAATCATGTGATTTTTATTTTTTAGGTTATCGATATGGTGAACTGTATTAATTGGTTTTCAAATGTGTTCCCACATGAGTAAATCTCATTTGGTCATGGTATAGAATTCTTTTTAGACATTGGTGGATTCAATTTGCTAATATACTATTGTAGAGATGTTTTGTGCCCACGTTTGTGACACATCCACGTATGTTTTGCATCTATGGCTGTAGCTTTCCTTTCTTGTAATGTCTTCATATGGTTTTGGTATTAAGATAATTTTGGCCTAAAAGAGAATAAATTAAGAAATATTCCCTCAGCTTCTATATTCTGAAAGAAATAGTAAAGAATTGGTATAATTGTTTCTTTAAACTTTGGGTAGACTTCACTGTGTAGCCAACTGGGCCTAATCATTTATTTCTTGGAAGGTTATTCATTGATCAAACTTCTTAATAGATTATAGGCCTATTCAGATTGTTTATTTCTTCATGTGTGAGTTTTGATAGATTGTGTCTTTCAAAGAATTGGTTTATATCATCTAAGTTATCAAATTTGTGAACAGAGAGTTGTTCATATTATTCCATTAGTATCATTTAAATGTTCATGGGACCCATAATCCTTCCCCTTCTTTCATTTTTCATATTACCAATTTTGTCTTCTCTCTTTTTCCCTTAGTTGTCTTGGTTAAAAGCTTATCAACTTATTGATCCTTTCAAAGATCCAGATTTTGGTTTTATTTTCTCTGTTGATTTTCTATATTCAATTTTAATGATTCCTGCTATACTTCTTATGACACTTTATTTCTGCTTACCTTCGATTTAATTTATTCTGCTTTTTTCTAGTTTCTTAAGATAGAATCTGATCTGATTAACTTTACATCTTCTTTTTTAATATATGCATTCAATGCTATAAATGTCCCTCTAAGCAATGCATTCATTCCCTGCATCCCACAATGTGTAATATGTTGTATTTTTATTTTCACCTAGTTGGAAATAATTTTAAATTTCTCTTGAGATTTATTGTTTTACTCATATGTTATTAGAAGTTTGTTACTTGGTTTCCAAGTATCTTGGAATTTTTCAACTGCCTTTCTGTTGGTTTTTAGTTTAATTTCATTCATGTCTGAGAGTAGATACTATGTGATTTCTATTCCTTTAAATTTGATAAGGGATGTTTTATGATCTAGAATGTGGTCCACCTTGGAAAATGTTTACTATGTGGTAGTTTATGATCTAGAATGTGGTCCACCTTGGAAAATGTTTCCTATGTGGTAGAGAAGAATGTATACTCTGCTGTCCCTGGGTGAAGTAGTGTACAGATCAATTACAGCTAGGGGGTTGATGGTATTATTGATTTTAACTGTATCCTTACCAACTTTCTGACTGATGACTCTATCTACTTTTGCTTAGAGGTGTGTTTAGTTCTTTGAGTATAATAGTGGATTAATCTGGCTCTTCTTCTGCTTCTATTTGGTCTTGCTTCACGTATTTTGATGCTTTGCTTTTAGGCAGATCCATGTAAGGATTATTATGTCTTCTTAGATAACTGACCCCTTCATAATTATGTAATCCCTTCTTTTGCCTGATCACTTCCATATTTAAACTCTTCTATGTCTGAAATTTATATAACTGCTCCTACATTCTTTTCATCCATGATAGCATAGCATACCTTCATCCTTCCCTTCATTTTAATCCTCAGGTACCTTTATATGTAAAGTGGACTTCTTATAAATAGTTTTGTCTTTTTTATATACTAAAATATTCTCTTTTATGTATTTAAACTACTGGCACTTAAGGTAGTTATTGATATAGTTGGATTAATATTGACCATATCTGTTACTGTTTTCTAATAATGCCTTTGTTCTGTTTTCCTATTTTTATCTTTACACAATCTGCTTCCGTGATTTTACTTGAGTTTTTTATATTACTCTATTTTTTTCTCCTTTTTAGTATATCAATTATACTATTTTTTTCCTAACTTTCTTTCATGGTTGCCCTAGAATTTTCAATATAAATTTATAACTAATCTAAGTCCACTTTTGAGAAACACTGTACCACTTTACTAATAGTGCAGAGAAGTGAACTTACTTCTTTGGTGGATCTAAGAAGATTTGTTTAGCTTTCACGTTGTTCACTTTTTGTTGTAAGGGCAGACTTTTAAGTTTCGTATATGCTGGCCTATAAGCCTATTTATTCTTTTTAATTTCATGTGCATTAGGTTTTTGAAGGTAGTAGAATGGACAACCAAAAGGACATGCATGAAGAAAGGATAAAATATCGGCGTATGCAAGGAATACCGTCTTAGGCCTTATTAGACTAAATTCAGTTAAAAAAAAAAAAAAGCAAAATGGCACGGCTTTGGCATTTGATTGTTTGACTAAGGCATTACACTTTCTAAGACTGTTACGCGTGTAAGGCAGCAGTTCCAAGCTTTTTTGGTTCCAGGACAGGTTTCATGGAAGATAACTTTTCTTTCCTTTCTTTTTCTTTTTGTCTATAACTTTACAAAGTAATTTATTGAGGTGAAGTTTACATAATGCAATAATTTATTGGGGTGAAGTTTACATTAAATTAAAATAAACAATTCAGTGGCATTTGATACATTCACAGTCTTGTTCAACCACCACTTCTAAATAGTTCTAAAATATTTCCATCACCTGTGAGTCAAACCCTGTACTCATTAAACAATTTTGGAAGACAATTTTTCCATAGACAAAGGTGGGAGGGAGATTTGGGGGATGATTCAAGTACATTTCATTCCCCCTCTGAGATCATCAGGTACTAGATTCTCATAAGGAGTGCATAGCCTACACCCTAAACAGCACAAGCGTAATCAACAGTAGGGTTTGTGTTTTTGTAAGAATCTAGTGCTGCTGATGATTTGACAGAAGGTGGCACTCAGGCAGTGATGCCTGCAATGGGGAGTGGCTATAAATACCAATGAAGCTTCACTACTCACTGCCTCTTGTGTGGCCCAGTTTCCAACTAGCTAAGAACTAGTACAGGTCCACAGTCCAGGTGTTGAAGAGCACACTTACAAAGACATGATGTGTCTGGACCAGAATATTCACTCCAACTGAGTAAGAACGAAGTATGCTTTGTATTTGGCGCTTACTAAACCCTCAAAGGTTGAATAAAGGAAGGAAGGAGAGAATAAAGATTATAAATGCATTCTAAATTGGAAAGCATTAGCAAATGCAAGGAAGACATTTTCAAATACATCTCCCAATGTATTATAGAGATAGGATATACATTCTGGGACTGTTAAGGCTATAGCCAAGAATTGTATCCCTTGCTGGAATACAAAATGTTTTTAATCTCAGATGTTATCTCAAAGATAATTTTTTTTAATTTTAGACACTTTTTATTTTATTTATTTACTTATTTATTTTAGATATTTTTAATTTTATTTTAGATACTCAATCTAGATTTGTTCTATTATAAAATAAAATTTTATAATCCCTCAGTAAAATGAGTGCTCCTCAGTAAAATAGGTGCACTCTATTTGTTCTGTGTCTAGGAATCTCTAGACAGCTGGGAAGCAGCATAGAAGTCTGTGTTTTCTCATTTGAAAAGCACAAAGTAAGGTATCATTGTTATAAATTCATATCACCCAACTGAGATCAGATTATGCACCATCGTATTCACTAAAAAAGATGAAAATTTATCACCCTGCCAAGCAAACATGTCACATGGCTATTTTATCAAATAACATCCTATGTAATCTAAAGAATGACAAAATTTAGTAAAAGCTTTCTGTAAAGTCTGCCTAAGCTGAACAGTATTTCTTAACACATTTTAGTCCTTAGATTCTTTTGTGAATGTGATGAAAGCTATGAACACTCTTCTGAAATAAATGGATATAAGTAGATATATTCAAAAATTCTTATTCAATTTTTATGAATCTTTTATAGGCCTACACCTCAGGCTGAGAAAACTGCTATGTGGGTTACAAATTGGAATAATTGTAAAGATAACAAACATTGGACATTCTAAAATGATAATGTGGTAAGTGGTCTTTGTCGCCTTCTTCTCCATCCTCTTTGTTTTGAGATGGAATATAGACTTTCAAATGCAGATTGGGGATGGAGGCCATGCTTATTTTTCTTAATGCAAGCACACTTGGTGAAAGCTGCCACTAGTAAGAAAGGTTAAATGGTGAAACTTTTTTCTATCCCAGAGGTTAAAATTATTACAAGTTTCTTTGTGTCTGCCAAGAACATACACTCGTGTATTCAAGTGTATGTTTCTTACCCACCCCCTGCACACACATGCTAGAAATAGAAAAATATTTGCAGTTTTTATAGACTATTCTGTGCTTTCTTCCCAACCCCCAATAATAGCATATTATGCTAGGATATACTAAGTTTTTCTTAATATTGCAAAATATTCCACTTATGTACCACTGTTTATTTACCCCATCTTCTATTAATACATATTTAGGTTGTTTGTGGTCCTTTTCTACAAATGAAACAATAAATATCCTTGTACGCAAGTCTTTGGGAGTCATTCTGCTTTAAACACAGTAAAGGAGCTGGCGCAGTCGTGGAATGACTGGCACTTGTTCAGAGATTTGCCACATTCAGCACAGCACGTTTAGTCATAAGAATGCTGTGGGGAAATTAATTCATTATATTCATGCCACCTCAGGGTACCAATCATCCTTTCTGTTCTTGCTTCAATGTCTCTCATTGTCACTTGATTCTGTAAGGGAACAGAAATGAGGCTGAACCTTAATTATGTTTCAGCGTCTAGTTTGCCTGAATTATAGAAGGAAAGAAAAGCTTTCACAAATCTGTGTCACCCTTCCCATAGAAGCTGTCCAGAGTGTGTCTCTAACACTGGTATTGTCTATGGTACACGAGGTGGTTGGCAATGTCTCACCCTGACAGTCTCTGTGGATGTTCTGGCTGTGATTTGCTGCCTCCCTACATTTCAGGTACATTGATTCTCTCTTTTTTTAATTTATTAATTTTACAATGTTAGAAAGCACTTATGGTTTTGCCACACATAATATGATGTGTTGAAGTACACGTACATTTGCAATAGTTAAATCTAGAAAATTAACAAGTGCATTACCTCATATAGTTGTCATTTTTGTGGTAAGGGCACATAACACCTATTCTCTTAACATTTTTAAAGAATACAATATATCATCATTAACTATAACACCTTGCTGTACATAAGATCTGATTTTTTTCCTCTTATCTAACTATAATCATGTATTATTTAATCGACATCAGAAAAATGGAGAAATTAAAATAACAGAGAGGTGTAACTGTCAGGTTTCCCTAATTAATTGAATTAAGGTACCATAGTTATACATCAAAGCCAGCATGATAAGAGATTGTCACTGTTTCAGACAGGAGCAAGCAGCTAAAACCCTTTCAAACCTGAGCCATAAGCCATCTCGATGTCACTGCTTCTGTTTTTACTCATGTGGCTCCGTTGTTTTGTTCATGATAGGTTAAAGCTAATCGTTACGTGGGTTGAAATCAGCTATTTTCCTCTGGGCATGCCAATTTCCTATTTTCCTTATCAAATCACCAGTTTCCCTATGTGCATATCAGCCCAGATTTATTGCCGCTGTTTGACCCAATGTTTATTATGCCCCTCTTGGCCCGTCAAGAGAAAACCTCCTATTCTCAACACTGCTAGATGTATCCCCATGGCCTATCTTCCTTGGGCTTTTTTCTTGTCATGACTCTCATGGTATTATGTATATTCACAGGTGATTGGGGAAAGACAGAAGTTAGAACTGGGAAACAGAAGCAGCACACACAGGGTACATAGGTCCCAGAGGTCAAGGAAGAAACAAGTCAGGTACTGCGGCCTCAGAATAGAGTCATGACAAACAGTGGATCAGGATTTAATTCGATGACTTATATCCAAAATGTCCCCTGAATCGAACTCAGGCAGGAAAGTTTAACCAGGCAAACTGACATGAATCAAGAGAGCTATATGTGCTCAGGAGGAAAATAAAAGGGATGAGAATAGATAAGGAAAAAAACAAAAAGGATTTGTAGCTCATTCAATAAATATTGTAATGTACCTACTATGCATCAGAGACTCTTCTAGAAATCAGAGAGGCAATAAATAGGGATATAAAGCCACAAAAATACCTATGCTCATGGAGCTTATATGAAGGAAGGTATCTTTTTGGACAATCAAAGGAAGGAAAAATCAAATTTCCTTGCATGCTTGACCTGAGTTTTGTACTTGGAAATAATGTATAATATTTGGGTTTCATAGGCCAATATTTCTCTGATTATTATAGGTGTTAAGCATTTTTTTATGTGTTTGTTGGCCATTAGCCTATCTTCATTAGAAAAGATTTTGTTCATGTCTTTTGCACATTTTTTAGTAGGATTGTGTGATTTCTTTTCCTTGCGATTTGCTTGAGTTTTTTGCAGATTCTGTTTATCAACCCTTTGTTTGATGTATAGCACGCAAGTATTTTTTCCATTCTGTAGATTATCTATTTATTATGTTGACTGTGTCCTTGGCTATGCAGAAACTTTTTAATTTGATCACGTCCCATTTATTTATTTTTGTTGTCCTGTGACTGCCAGTGGGGTCTTCTTCATAAATTCTTGCCATAGGTTGATATCTGTAAGTTTTTTCAACGCGTTCTTCTAGAATTCTTATAGTTTCATGTCTTAGGTTTAAGGATTTTATCCATCATGAATTAATTTTCTGAGTGGTGAGGAGTGTAGAAGATCAGGGAAATACAGATCAAAACCACAAAGAGATATTGCCAACACCAGTGAGAATGGCTCATATCAAAAAGTCCCAAAGTAACAGACACTGACATGAAAGCACAAAGAAATGAGCACTCATTCACTGCTGATGATACTGAAAACTAGTATGACCTCTATGGAGAGTAGTATGAAGATACCTCAGCTCGGCACCTGTAGCTCAGTGAGTAGGGCACTGGTCACATACACTGAAGGTGATGGGTTTGATCCCGGCCTGGGCCTGCTAAACAACAATGACAACTGCAACCAAAAATAGCCGGGCACTGTGGTGGGTGCCTATAGTCCCAGCTACTCAGGAGGCTGAAGCAAGAGAATTGCTTAAGCTCATATGGTGCATCTTAGAAGGGTACAGGTGAAACTTACTAAATGCAGAATACAAATGTTTTCATACAATAACCAAGAAAATCCCATGAAGGTCATATTGAACAGTTGGATGAATATATTTAAGATTGTATATGAAGCCAGCACATTGTACCCCATGATTGCACTAATGTACACAGCTATGATTTAATAAAAAAAAAAAAGAATTTGAGGTTGCTGTGAGCTGTGATGCCATGACACTCTACCGAGGGTGACGTAGTGAGACTCTGTCTCAAAAAAAAAAAAAGATACCTCAAAGAACTAAAAATAGTTCTTTTGCTCCAGCAGTCCAAATACTAGTTATTTATCCAAAGGAAAAAATAGATATATTTTATAAGAAGACACTTGCTCTTGAATGTTTTTAGCAGCATAATTCACAATTGCAAAAATGTGGAAACAACACAAGTTTCCATCAATACATGAATGAATTAATAAATTGTGTTATATGTATACATGGAATACTATACAGCCATTAAAAAGAGATGGCTATCTGGCATCTTTTATAGCAATATGGATGGAATTGAAGATCATTCTCCTAAGCGAAGTTATCACAAGAATGGACAAACAAACATCACATGTACTCAAAACCAAATTACAATAGGTTGATTATCACTTATGTACATGTATGGGAGTTAAACTCAAAGGATATTAAGTAGGTGGGAGGGGAAAGGTTGGAAAGGATAAATCACACCTAACTGGTGCAACACATTTATTGTGGTTGAAGACACAATTATAACTTCGACTTAAAATGTACAAAAGCAAAATGTGTAACCAAAATGTCTAAAGCCCTGTTAATAATCTTAAAAAAATACATATATGTATATAGAAACTCAGAAGTTTCAAAGTATATATGTACCTTTAATAGTCTAGTGTGCCATCTGAATTTAAAGAGAGTTGGCTCCTGTAGTTCAGCAGCTAGACTGTAGTTCAGCAGCTAGGCTGTCAGCCACATACACTGAAGATGGCAGGTTCAAATCCAGCCCAGGCCTGCCAACCAACAATGACAACTACAGCCAAAAAATAGACAGGCATTGTGGTGGGAACCTGTTGTCTCACCTACTTGGGAGAACATATCTAATATGTTCATTAATTATTTTTCTTTTTTTATTAAATCATGACTGTACATTAGTGGATTTATGGGGTACAATGTGCTGATTTTTATGTACAATTTGGAATACTTACATTAAACTGGTTAACATAGCCAACACCTCTCTTAATTGTTGCATTAAGACATTTTACTCTACTCTTACTGGATTGGACGTATGTACCCTTGTATTATACACAATAGGTGAGGTCCCACTGATTACCCTCCCTCCACCCACTCTCTCTCATTTTTCCTCCTTCATTCTGGGCTATAGTTGTGTCTCATCATTTGTATGAAAGTGTGAGTGATTATATATTGGTTTCATAATAGTACTGAGTATATTGGATACTTTTTCTTACATTCTTGAGATACTTTACTAAGAAGAATATGTTCCAACTTTAGTCTCCATCTTTTTTCGTGGCTGCATAATATTCCATGGTATACATGTGCCACAATTTGTTAATCCATTTATGGGTCTATGGGCACTTGGGCTGATTCCATGACTTGAAATTATGAATTGGCTGCAATAAACATTCTGGTGCAAGTAACTTTGTTGTAAAATAAAAAATGCAAAATTCCTTAGATTTATTTCTCATTATATATTCTCTGATAATCTTGTTTCTTACAAATATATTGACCTCAACCCTTCTGACAGATGGGAATCCAGAAGCCAAAATAGAGTAAATAACTTCCTTTTTTCCACTGAGCATCCAAAAGCAAGGTGGGAGTCCAGCCTTCTGGTTCTCTGATATTTCTTCTATGGCTCCATCTTTGTTTATTTGTCACGTTCTGTCCCATTGAAACCAGTCCCTCAGTTTTCTTTAGTAAAATCTAAAATTCAATTCAAAATTGAATGGAATTCTGACTAGAAGACTCTGGAAAGAGCGATGCTAAGATTCCTACATTTGTGCCTCTTCTCACTGGACTTCAAATGTGTATAACTGAATTGGTTGACAGACCTGTTAAAATATAATTAGACCTTGTCTCTGGCAGAATCCCACCTTTGATACTAATTTGTTGAGAGTACCCAATAATCTTCCTTTTCAATCCCATCAGGTAGACTATTCTAAACTGAAACCCAGCTTTTTGCTATCACCTACACTGAGGCTCTGGTAATTGGCAGGATGGCTTAAGAAAAATCACTCAACTTTACAATTTAACACAAAATTGCAGACTTCTCTTGTTCATCCCACCATTCATTCTATAAATATAGATATCAATAGAATTTTAGGGTTGGAAGGAAGGCTTAATTATTATTTAATTGAAACCTATCATTTCATGGAGGGAACTCAGTCTGGAAAGTGAACTGAGTTGCCCAGAAAGCCTACAATTAGTGGTGGTTTTAGGACTACAATTTAGATATTGTGACTTTCCTTACCCTTGGCTCAATAATTTTTTGTCCTTTCATTGCACTGTTAGCTCAACACAACGGCTTTTTTAAACCTATATAACACTATACATTTCCTCACACTTACATCTTTTAATGTCATATTCTAAAGAGTGCTATGTTCCACAAAGTGTACTAAATATCTGATAACCTGTAATCATTTCTTGAGTTGTTGACATCTGAATTAGCCCTTAAAGATAGGCACAGGATGTTTTAAGAAGAGTGATTTATCTCCTTTACAAATATCTAATTAGCAAATATCTCCTCACATTAAAAAGAAAGAAAGTCCTATGAGATTTTTAAAGATACATATTTCCAGCTCTTCTCAGTTACTGGATCACAATTCCCAAACATTCAGCTTAAAACCAAAAGCATACAAATTAACATAAAACTTTGGCATATGCTGTTATGGTGCCCTAATAATCTCTTCACTAAAATACCCCAGAGGCAATAAAACAAATACTTAATGGTTTCAGAGAATATGCCTCCTGGACGTGTGAACTAGTTTGATTCTGGAGAAACTCGGAATAAGTAATCCATCAGTTATCTATGATCTACTGGGATCTCTGTCCTGGACACTGTTTGATACTGGGATCTATTCTTGCCTTCCCCAGCGGTGTTCCTGCCACTTTTCTGGGATCAGGAGTACTTTGAGCTAATGGGATGTGTCCACAATGGCACACATTTATGTGCTTCTCACCAGGTCCTATTCCAGGTTTCTGGCACACAGAAATTTCTCTGCTCAATTGGCTTCAAGATTTTTTCAGAGTCTATGAAGACCTTTGCCCCAAATTCATCCTGTGAAGGGCAAATCAAACCCTTTTGAGAGCCTTGCTGTTGTCCCTAGGTCAGGTGGGAATGGAGCCCAGAGCATGTTCAGATACACAACAACTAGGCCTGGGGAGGAGTCCACGTGGAGAAAGAAAGTGATCTCATGCATTTACACGTTTGTTCCTAGGTCCCAAAACTCAGGAGGAGTCTGGAATTATCTAACTTTTAAACTGTGGTACAAAGGCTAAGAGTTTCTCAGATACCATGTTTTTGTTTTAATGATATGTTTAAGATATAATGGAAAACTAGATTGCATGTGAAGCCCGCACACTGTACCCCATGATTGAACTAATGTACACAGCTATGATTCAATTAAAAAAAAAAAAAAAGAAACTGCCAAAAAAAAAAAAACTAGTATATTGATTAGGATACAATATGAACTAGGCGAAGTTTTTATGTGGTGCTGACTCAAACTCGAAGGGCTAAAAGTTTTATGTAACTGTGGCAGGCCCAAACAATGTGTCCTTCTTAAGGAGAACCCTTACTTTAAAAGGATGGGGGCAATAATTTAATAGATCTTTGCTCTGCTTACCAAGTACCTGCTCTCTTCTTTCATTCCCATATTCCATCTAACATCTGACTCCTAGTGTGTATGGTACATTGCTACACATGAATCACTTTCCCTCTTGTAGCATTAGAGAGGTCACCAAAAACTCTTGGGAAGTAGTTGTGTTAGTCAACCCTTACATTTTATTAATGGAGACACTCAGCCTGGAAGCATCATATTTTCTTGTCCGAACATGGAAGTATAAAAATTAGTAGGTATTAGGTCAATTATGGGAACATAATTCAACACCAAATTCTACATAAGGCGTAGTAGGGAGAGGACATTACCATGAAGAGACTCAAAGGGAGGTGCTTGCTTTTAGTTGCAATTTGGAGGCAGAAATAGACATAAGTTTAGTACGATAACATGGAACATGTTTACTATGTTCCACAGGTAAGAAGAATCGCCTGGCGAATAAAAATGAAAGAGTACGGAACATGTTTACTATGTTCCACATGTAAGAAAAATCGCCTGGTGAATAAAAATGAAAGAGTAACATTATCTGCAGAAGAAAATGTAGATCTATTTCAAAAGTCAGGAAAAGGTTTGGGGCAGAGAGACACAAAAGGAAAATGTGACAAGTAGAAAATACAAAATAAGAAACATAAATGAATCTAAATACTTGAGTAGTTAATATATCTAAATAGGCTAAGCTCTTTGAATAAATAATAGATTGTCACATCAAAGAAAAACAAGGTCTCCTAAAATTGTTACAGAAAAGATGTTTAAATGATTATTTTCTATTTGTGTATACTCTAAAAGAAATTCAGGATAAGAAATTTGATATCCATCCAAATTTAAGAGTTGATGAAAAGAAAATATTTCAAAAAGATAAAAATGATGATTAGCCTGTAAATGTTGAATCATATTTTAAAATCTGTAATTGTTAATAGAACTATATAAGGAAAAAATAAATGAGCAATTACAGTTCCATAATTTAAAATACCCCTTTCTGAAAGTAAAGTCTCAAATAAACACAAACAAGAAAATATGTAGGAAATTTGGGAAAAGATTTTCTAGTTAAAACTGTCCAGTTGACCAACGTGGAGTCTATATCTCCTCACTCTTCTCTACCAGGTTTTGTATTTGCTTGTTTGAACTTTCTTCTGTTTTTATATTATACTCGTTGTAGGTTAATAAAAGAATACTATTAGCAACTTATGCATCAATACACATGGAAATCTATATAAACTTGCATTTCTAAAAACATAAAATGCCAAAATTGTCAAAATAAAGATTAAAAATTAAATAACACAACAACAAAAATAACAAAATTAAAAGTAATGAAACCTCTAACTCAATTTCTACAAAAGAGAAAAAAAATCCAAGGCTGTTTTAAATGTAATCTCTGCTACACTTCTAAGAAACAAATAATGTAAATCTTATATAAGAAATAATGAAAAATAAAATTAAATACAGGAGAAAGTTATCAAAACCTTTTGCAAAGTTAACTATAATCTTGATACTCAAACAAGTTAAGGGTAGTATAAGAAAATAAATCACAGGCCAATTTTATTTATAAATAAGGATATGACAATTCTAAATAAAAATAATTTTACAGCAGCTAATAATAATATAACATAAGGTTATAGACCACAAACTACAGGGAAGAGAAATGCGATTATTCTTTGACTTTGGAAAATATAACTGTAAATAATAATATACTATCCAGGGACATGCACATAAAAGTCTCAAGATTTGAGGAAATATTTTACATTACTTTGTAATTGTCGCAGATAATTTTGAATAAAAGGTAATTTCTTTAATTACAAAAACTGGCAAAATTACAAAGTTTTTAAATATTAATATACCATAAAAATATCATCAACCCTTCTTCCTTACTGGCAGGTGATTAAACTGTTCATTCTCTGCAGAGATCAGACTTTAGGACTCAGCATATATGTCTGTATCATATCATTTACAGAAATACCATTCCAAGATTTATATCAAAAGAAAGCCTGCATAATTTCATAAGGAAATACATACAAAATTTTTCATAGCAACATTTTTTTTATTGTGGAGGTCAATAGTTGAAAGTAACCTATTTGTCCGTTCTCAGGGGAATGAATACATAAAATATGGTATATGTGTAACATAAAATATGGCACCGAGTCAGAAGCAAAGATTTATATGCTGTAATTAGTTCACATCTCACAAACATGTTCAAAAACAAATGGTAGTGAGAATAAAATTTATAGTACCACTTATGCAAATTAAAAACACACATGTTAAACACCACCATATATTTTTCAAGGATACATGTATATCTAAATAGCTACACAGAAGGAAAATTATAACTATATATATAAACACTAGTGTAAGTAAGTACCTTGTAGAAGGAGGGGAATAATAGCAGGACAATGAAATAAAGGAAGAAATAATACAATGCAGTAAAAGAAGGGCTTTCTAATGGGAAAGTGAGCATGAATAATTTAAGTTAATCTGTTGTTCCTAAGGTACAGGTAATGTTTTTAAAAAAGGTAAAATGGACTATGCACTATACATACTTATGTATGGAGATTTGCATTTTTGTGTGCCTTGCCAAACTTTCTCAAATAGCAAGTTCTACAAAAACATTTGAAATAGGATTCAAACATACATTCCTACTTAGAATCACATGTGAATAACACACGGTGCAGGTCACTTGCTGTGTTCTGAAAAGCGGTGACCTTGCTGGGAATTACATGTGTAACTTTTCCTCCTTTCCTTGGCTGGAGGAAACAGGATGGATAAGCGTAAATATTTCCTTTGTCTCTTCAAACACTAAAGATACAAGGAAGTCTGGTTTTAAGATAGCCTTTGAACTAGCAGGCTGTCACCTTGAACCTGAGCTAAATACTCCAAGGATCAAGATGACAAAGTGAGCTCTTCTGTGAATATTCTTCCCTGATGTTGAATTAGATTGAATGAAGTAGCCCCAAGCACCGATTGTCAGAATATACAAACACACAAATAAAAGCAAATTAAATAATAAAAACAAATAGCAACCTTTCCAAGAGCAAGAATGATTTTATTTCATTTTAGTGGTTAAGGAAACTGAAGCAAATTAAGATTTAGAGATACATTCCAAATTATGCCATGAATCAGAGAAAACCCAAATCAGAACTAGAACCATGTTTTCTGACTTTCAGGCAATATTGTTTCCACCTCATGTTGACTTTATAAAGTATTCAAGTCCCTGTGATTAAGAGTACATTAGCAAAATGCATCATTAATATTTAAGATTCATTTTTATTAATTATTTTTTATTAAATCATAACTTTGTACATTGATACATTTATGGGGTTCCCAGTACTCCTTCGATATACAATGTGAAGTTTACATTGAACTTAGTAACGCATCCATCACAATTATACTCATTTCTTAATAGTTTTGAAATGTACCATTGCATCATGCACATTAGGTGAGGTCCCCCCGAATACCCTCTCTCCTCCCATATTCCCTTTCCCTTCCCTTCTTTCTCCTCTTCCCTTCTACTTTCTGGGCTATAGTTATGTTTTGCCATTCATATGAGTGTGTAGGTGATTATATGTTGATTTCATAGTAGTATTGAGTACATTGGATACTTTTTTTTTCCATTCTTGAACTACTTTACTAAGAAGAACATGTTCCAGCTCCATCCAGGTAAACATAAAAGAGGTGAAGTCTCCTTTTTATGACTGCATATTATTCCATGGCACACATATACCAGAATTTGTTAATCCATTCATGGGTCGATGGGCACTTGGACTATTTCCATGTCTTTGCTATTACGAATTGGGCTGCAATAAACATCCTGGTGCAAATGTCTTTGTTGTAAAATAATTTTTGATCATCTGGGTATATACCTAGTAGAGGAATTGCAGGATCGAACTATAGGTGTACATTTAGTTCCTTGAGTGTTCTCCAAACTTCTTTCCAGAAAGGTCGTATTAGCTTGCATTCACACCAGGAGTGTAGAAGCGTTCCCTTCTCTCCACATCCACACCCAACATCTGTAGTTTTGGGATATTGTGATGTGGGCTAATCTTACTGGAGTTAGGTGATATTTCTAAGTGATTTAGATTGGCATTTCTCTGATGATTAAGGATGATAAGCATTTTTTCATGTGTTTGTAGGCCAGGCACCTGTCTTCATCAGAGAAGTTTCTGTTGAAATCTCTTACCCACATAGAAATGGGGTTATTTATTCTTTTCTCATTGATTAGTTTGAGTTCCCTGTAGATTCTAGTTATCATAAGATTCTTTATATATCACATTTTAGAGAGTTTGTAGGTTTATAAGAAGATGTAAAGTAGCAATTTATGTCTCAGGTAGAGACATTTTAAGCTACTAAAGTTTTAATTAATGACTAATTTTTTTTTCTTCCCATGGTGCACAATAAACTTTATCTGTTTGCTGTCTGAAGTTCTGTGTTTGCAAATTAGGAGCTCCTGCTTCTTTCCATTTTAATTAAAAATTGTGAGCTGCACATAATCAACTTCCTTCCCTTTTTTGGTTTTAATGAACATTAATGAAATAAAATTAAAGTGCTATTTAGCATTCAGCCAATTTATTAGTGGTTAGGCAGAATAACTTTGTTTTCAGGGACTGAAGTTAAACTTGAATAAATAATGGAAGAAAAAGTATCCAATGTACTCAGCCCTAATATGAAACTAATTTATAGCTTTCATATGAAGGCTAAAACCCAATTATAGCATAGGAATACAGGGAAAGGGGAAAGGGAGGGAAGGGGAGGGGGGAGTATGGGTGGAGGGAGGGCAATTGGTGGGATCACACCTACAGTGCATCTTAGCAGGGTACTGGGGAAACTTATTAAATGTAGAGTATCAATGTCTTTATATAGTGATCAAGAAAATGCCATGAAGGCT
>CAUYON010047673.1:0-72012 GCA_963573935.1 Arctocebus calabarensis
ATTATATCTATTTGTTTGTTTTTTGAGACAGAGCCTCAAGCTGTCACCCTGGATAGAGTGCCGTGGCATCACAGCTCACAGCAACCTCCAATTCCTGGGCTCAAGCAAGTCTCTTGCCTCCGCCTCCCAAGTAGCTGGGACTACAGGCGCCTGCCACAACGCCCAGCCATTTTTTGGTTGCAGCCATTTTTTTGTTGTTTGGCGGCCCAGGCTGGATTCAAACCCGCCAGCTCAGGTGTACGTGTCTGGCACCTTAGCCCGTTCAGCCACAGGTGCCGAGCCAATTATATCCATTTGAACCAAATCAAAATTGGGGACAGCTGCCCTAATATGTGGACAAGAGTATTATCAAGCAGGTCTGGGCCCACAAGTTCAGAACCAACAATGGCAGCTATAGGGGGACATTTTCAGGAGTGGTATGGTGGTATGGGGTCCCAGCTGGGGGGATATCACAAACTCGGGATTTCTGAGCTGTGGTGAAGGTCCACACAAAACTGGTCTTCAAAATGGGGACCCAGAGGTCCCAGGGCTGACCAGTGCCTGAAATGCTGCCTGAGCCCCTGGATTTAAAGCTGAGAGGAGCACAGTGAAGTTTATCAGTAACAAGCGTTTCACCATGAGCTGGTTGTTCAGCCCCTCTTGAGATCATGCAGAGAATTTGTGCAGTAAGTGAGAATAGTGGTGAGACCCTGAAGGGGCTGGGCCCCCCAGGCTACAGAGGTGAGGGGACAGAGAACCTCAAGCCCAACTGCTGAATCACAATTTTGCAGATGGCAGAAATACGTGGCTGATTCAGATTTACCAAGAGCAGGTCATGTATGGTATTTAAGAAACATATACAGAAAATGTGTGTTAGGCACTGCTCTGGCCCCTGTACAAACACTTATTTAATCCCCTCAACAGCCCCATGAATTCGGCATTCTTGTTGCACATTAGGAAACCAAGGCCAGGAGAGGAGAAGGCACTCACCCAAGATCACCAAGTTAGAAACCCGGGCACAAAGGCCGGTCATGGCAGCTCACGCTTTAATCCTCGCACTCTGGGAGACCGAGGCAGGTAGATTCCTTGAGCTCAGGACTTTGAGACCAGCCCGAACAAGAATGAGAACCCCGTCTCAACTAAAAACAAAAGATGGAAAAACTAGCCAGCTGTAGCGACCCACACCTACAATCCCAGCCACTCAGGAGGCTGAGGCAAGAGGATCGCTTGAGCCCAAGAGCGTCAGGTTCCTGTGAGCTAGGACGCCACAGCAGTCTATCCAGGGTGTCAGAGTAAGACTCTGACTCAAACAAAAAAAAAAAAAAGAAAGAAAAGAAAGAAACCTGGCACAGAGAGGTTAGGAAAGTTGTCGATGGACACACAGCTGGTCAGTGGTAGCATTGGCATTTGAATGCAGACTTTGCTGGCGCCTAACCACCATGCTCTTCTGCCTCTGCTGTCAGTTTTCAGTTGCTGTGCTGACTTGCTATCAAATATATCCTGGTGGGGATGCTCCTGGCTACATCGTGGTTCCCTCTAGGGCCTGGGAGAAACTAGAGTAGATTTAAGTGCATGTGTAGCCATGGGTGGTTTAACTGCCAGGCCTGGCCCTCAGTCCTGGGACCTGGGATTGCCACAGACTCTAATTCTGACGTCTTCATCCAGCCTGATGAACAGCCACCACTTTGGACTTGTTAAAAATGCAGCTGATCTCAAGGGACTCAGGCCAAGCACTTCCCTCTTTGCCCAAGCTTCCTGATCATTCTAGGCCCCTGCCCATCCCACACCCTCCTTCTTAAATACTATCATCAGCTCTGAAGTCGTTAGGGAGAAAACCGATGAAGAGGAAATGATTATAAAAGTTACATCTGCTGTTCAGGCAGCTGTTCTCTTTCCTCATTAGGACAATCAATCATTTTTTAACATCATATTTGTACCTAGGAAAAGGCTTCATTTATTCTAAGACTAAAGAGCAGGAATAAGAGAATTAAATCCCATAGGTCTTTAGCTGATAGGATTTTTTTTTAATATTCTGTCCTCTCCAATGACCTAATTAAGCTTTCAGAATGATAAGCCCTCAGCAACGCTGCCTCGTTTCAATCCGCCCGGTGCACTCGCCTCGGATAGAGCACACCCTCTCTCGGCCTTTCTCTTCAATCTCATTTTTGTAAATGAAGCCCAGCTTTCTCTGATTTTCTGGTGAGGGCTTCGTGGAAGTGTGCCTTCACTCCTGAAAACTTAACAGCCCAGCCTCATCATCATGGAGGCATTATGTCATATGTGTATTTCTAAGGCACCAGAGAACCCAAGGGCAGGAAAATCCCCTTGTAGTCATTATGAACCCCAACCATGGGGACAGACTGCCCAGGTTCAAGTATCAACTTTGCCCCTTACTAGCTTATTTGACCTTGACCATATTACTTAGCTTCTTAGTGCCTCAGTATCTTCATCTGTCAAGTGGGCAATAGTATACACCTGACTCACAGGGGCGTCATGAGGATCAAGTTTATTAACAGTGGGGTGGCTCCTCTGGCTCAGCGAGTAGGGCACCGGCCACATATACCGAGGGTTATGTACCCTATATGTTATAGGGTTCAAACCTGGCCCCGGCCAAACTGCAACAAAAAAATAGCCAGGCGTTGTGGCGGGCGCCTGTAGTCCCAGCTCCTTGGGAGGCTGAGGCAAGAGAATCCCCTAAACTCAGGAGTTGGAGGTTTCTGTGAGCTGTAATGCCAAAGCACTCTACTGAGGTCAATAAAGTGAGACTCTGTCTCAAAAAAAAGTTAACTAACAGTGTATGGAAAGCACTTAACAGCAAGTGCCTGGTGCACACACAGTGAACCCAAAGTTACAAGCATTATTATTGCTGTTGCTACTGCTTCTGTTGCTGTTTGCTAGTCCGCTATCTCCAAAGCTGCTGTGCCCTCTTGAACATCCTCCTCTACAAATCCCCAAGGCTTAACACAACAATTGAGGTGAGGCTATGTTAACCAATGTGATGTAAGCATTCCAAATTGTACCCCAGAAATGCATTAATGTACACAGTTATGATTTAATAAAAAAAAGTTAAGAGGAAAACTATAAAAGAAAAACTTCAGATGTGACTGTATTTTAACAAAGTTTCTAGAGCACAAAAAGAAAAAAGAAAGAGATTTCGAGTTCTGAATGTAGAAAACATGCTTGTGATGCTTGTGGAGAAAAAATATGAAAAAAAAATAAATGTCCCCGAGGCTGGTTCAGCCCCACTATCTGCCTTCTCCCACGCCTATTTCCTGCCTGGTGGGAGAGCTTCAGGGAAAAAAATCAAACAAGCATGTAGATTGCAAATTCCTGGTCTCCAATCTAAGCCTGCTCCTCAGAGACCTTGTCGTGTGCCACCCCCAACATCAATCAGGGTCCAGGCCGAAAGGCACAGCACAGCAGGTGTTTTAGCAAAGGCAAGCCAGGTATTAGGGCGAGCTTGCTTCGATAGGTATTGGAGGATTAGAAAGGTAGGCAGGGGACAGGGGGATGCCACAGAGACAGGAACTGCAGGAATCAGCAGCTATCTCTGCAATTTGGGGGAACAAAATCAGAACCTAGATGCCCAAAAGGGGACTCTATGGCCCTGTGACCCAAATCCCTAAAGCGGGGACACCACCCAGCTCCTGTTGATATCTCCGAGGAGACGTACGAGGCCGATTCTGGGAGCGTTGGGAAAACTGCAAACTGGAAAGGAAGAAATCTCCACCTCTGGGGTGATGCTCGGAGCAACCGGAAACAGACACGAAGCCCGCCTGCTCTGGGTACCGTGGCAGACTAATCTTCCTAAAAAGCAAATGCGGCCAGGTCACAATTCCTCTTAGAGCCCCTCGGGGGCTCTTCATGCACCTCAAGATGGAGTTGGGACATAGCTTGGCAGACGAGCCCTCCTTGAGGGACCCCTGTCCTCTTGCCAGTGCTTTTCTCTGCCCCACAGTCCCCCACCCTGTGCCAGCTACGTCGAACTCGCTGCAACTTCCCCAGCGCCCTGTGGCTTTGCTCCTACCTGGAGAGCTCTTCTCTATGGAGTCGTTGCTGATCGCCCATGCTAGGAATGACGAGGCCTCTCCGGGCGCCCTCACTGTGCGCTCAGCGCACGTCTAACACCTGCTGCTGGGCCCTGCCCGGTCTCCCAGCTATTCACCTCTGCAGCACATTTGACCCAAGTGGGGGCTGCACTGTAGATGGGAGAGTTATTGCCCCTGAAGGCAGCCTGCCAACAGTGATGGAGAGGGATTTGCAGGATAACTGCCCCAGCCTCATAGCCTCTGATGGAGGGAACTCTGAGGCTCATTTTACAGTATCTCCCAGAGTTCCCTAGGAGGACTGAAATCCCCAGCTGCTTAGAGTAGTAATTAGCCTAAAATTCACCCTTGACCAACTTTCTTCTCTTCCCTGCCTCAATTCTCCGATCTTTTTTACCAACATTTCCTGGGATCGGCTTCTAAATAAACTACATGCACTCACATTCTTGTTGCAAGGCCTGCTTTGGGAGATGCCCAGACTAGGACACTTCTCTCCTAGCCCATGACATAGTGTTTTACTTATTTGTTTAAAGGTCCCTACCACCCTCGGCACTCTCAACTCTTAGGAGGGCCGGGACCTTATCTCATTCTTCTGTGTATCCTCAGATCCTGAGATAGTGCTTGGCGCACAATATGCGCGCAATCCACGCTTATCAGCTGACAGAGAAAGATCTAGAAACCAAAATAGTGCCACTGTAGTATGTGACGTGTGATGAGCAGGGATTATTGTAGGAGGCTAGCAAGGGGCTTTGAAATTATAATTCACGTTTTTGAAGATAGGGCAGCTTGGACAGCTAAAGAAAGGGAGTAAATGGAAATGGTACTAACTCCCTCTGTTTCTTCAGAAGAGATTGAAACGCCGGGAACAGAATTGTATACACACACTTTGAAATGGGAGGCATGGGAATTTTGCTCCTTACATCATGTCCCCCAAGTCTGGCCCCCAGAGCAGCTGTCACCTCTGATTATATATCTCCCTTTTCCCAGCTGTAAGAAATGTTAGGCCCAAATCACATCTCGATGGCAGCCCTTTCATTGTGAAAAGCTCAGAAAGCAGACAGTCTTAACATTGTCTGGCATGGCTGAAGTCTCACTTAAATGCCATCTGCTCCCTCTCTAACTAGGCCCAACCATATTGGGAATACTCCCTCCAATTGAATCCTTCTTCTGAATGAGACTGATTGTAAATAAGAGCCCTGTCACAATGCCCAGGAGTGTCCTGAATCTCTTCTCATTGCCAGCGCTACAAAGAAAAAACCTCCATAAACCGGACTCATCCCAGCTTCCTCCCCGGGAAGGCAATCGGGCAGCCCTAGGGCTGGGTTCTGTTACATAAGTTAGTATGATCACTTACAGCCAAGCCCCACATGAACAGTTTCCTCCCATCTGCCCTCCTGCCTGGACAGCCTGAAGCAAGGCTACAGCAAAGCATTTCACAACTCCTTCCAATACCGTAGCTAATAGAGAAGATCTTGAAATGACTGTTAATTGATTATCTAACATTTTGAGCACCTACAACACGCTAGTAGCACTTAGAAAGTGCTGTGTGAAATGTCACGCATACAGTAGCTCATTCAGTCCTTAAAACAGCTCCATGAGAAAGGTACTTGGATTAGCATCATGTAACAGCAGGGGAAACCGGGGATGAAGGCGTGCTTAAAAGCAGGCTGTCCAACTCTCAAGCCTGTGCACTGTGCCACAATATCATACAGGCATTATTTCAAACTTCACAAAACAAAGAGTGTTAGTTCTGGAAGGGGCCATAGTGATTCACTGGAATCTGACCTCTTCCCGAGGTGATTTCTTGGTATTTCAAGGCACGATCTTAGCAGTCAGACCCATCTGAGTAGGAGTATCATACCTGCCACTTAACTAGCTGTGTGATTAGAGACAAGACACTTAATCGCTTTAAACCTCAGTTCCCTCATCTATAAAATGGGCTAATAATAGGTAGATTGTGAGGACAGAGTTTCTGTGAAGAATAAATGAGATTCTGCCTGAAAAGCCCTTAGCCTGTTGCCTGGCGTGTGTCTACTAAATATTGGCTGATGCTCACGCAGTGGATACTACACTCCAGATACTCTCCTGAGTGCTTGTCAGGAATTGAACTTATCTTAATTCCCACAACGACCTCACGAAGTGCTGCTATTATATATATGCATGTTCCATATATAATATTATTCATATAATCTCCACTTTACAAATGAAGAAACTGAGGTAAATATCAGACACCAGACCACAGATCCCCAAAGCTCAGAGAACATTGTCAGAATCCGTACCCAAAACACTACTCCTGGGCATATCATTTTCAAACTTCCGAAATCCAAACCAGAGGGGGAAAAAGCCTTACCTACAGAGGAGCAAAGAATTCCATCCGGCTTCTCCTCAGAGATCAGGCAAGTGACGAGAAAGTGGTATGAAATGTTGAAAGGATTGAGAGAAAAATAAATCACCAAACCAGAATTATGTACCCTGGGAAGTTAGTCTTCAAAAGGGAAGGAGAAAGAAACTCATTCGCAGACAGACAAAAATTGGAGGAATTTGTTGCCAATGGGCTGGCCTTGCGAGAAACGTTGAAAGAAGTTCTTCAGAGAAAAGGGAAATGCTACAGGTTGGAAATTTGGACTTGTATAAAGAAAGGAAAAGCCCTGGAGAAGGAAGTGAAGGTAAAATAAAAACTTTAATTTTTCCTATTCTTTTTTTTGGGGGGGGAGGGAGGGCCGGGGCCGGGTTTGAACCCACCACCTCCAGTACTTGGGGCTGGTGCCCTACTCCTTTGAGCCACAGATACCGCCCAATTTGTCCTATTCTTAATCGATCTAGTAGACAATAGTTTGTTCAAAATAATGATAGCAACAATATATTCATTTCTATATGCTTAGTTGTGTATATGTTTATATATAAGAAATGAATGATGGCCATGACGCAAGGAATGGGAGCGAGATTAGGATTAGTTTGTTATTATAAGGTAGCTCCACTAACAATGACGTGATATAGTGTCATTTGAAAGTGGACTTGGACTTGAACAGTTGTAAACATATATTGCAAACTCTAGGGAAACCACTAAAAGCAATGTTTTGAAAAGTATAGCAGATAAAGGAGAGAAATATAGCTAATAAAAGAGAGGAAATGGAACTGTATAAAATGCTCCTTTAAAACAAAAGGCAGGTTTTGTATACAATTTGAAATATTTTCATCAAACCGGTTAACATAGCCTTCATGGCATTTTCTTAGTTATGGTGTTAAGACATTTATATTCTACCTTTATGTTAACCAGTTTGATGAAAATGTTTCAAATTGTATATAAAACCAGCACATGGTACCCCATGCTTGCATGAATGTACACAGCTATGCTTTAATTAAAAAAAAAAATGAGCAAGTGATAGAAAAAAAAAATCAACGGACCAAAGAGCTGTAAAATAAATAAATAAAACAAAAGACAGAAAAGGAGTGAAAGCCAAAAATAGGAAAAAGAACAAAGGCAACATTGCAGCAAGAAAAAAAAAAATAAGTATGTGAGGTGATGTGTACATTCACTAGCTTTATTTAGCCATTCCACAATTATACATATTTCAAAGCAGCATGATTTTTCAGCTAAGTAAATAAAGACAAGGGCAACAAATAGGAAAAATAATAAATTTGATAAAACTTTAACCCAATTATATCAGTAATTACTTTGGACACCAAGGGTCTAAAGGCACCAGTTAAAACACAGAGATTGTCAGAGTGAATCAAAAAACAAAACCCAACTCTATATTACTGATAAGAAACACACTTTAAATATAAAGACATATGTAAAGTAAAAATAAAAGGATGGAGAAAGGTATACCATGCTGACAACCAATCAAAAGAAAACAAGAATAGCTATATTAATTTCCGACAGGGCAGGCTTCAGAGCAAATGAAGTTAACCGGGATAAAGAGGAGCATTACATAATTGCATAGGGGAAGTATTCCAAAAAGACATATCAGTCCTTAATGTGCATGCACCAAGCAACACGGCATCAAAATACATGACACAAAAGCTCGTGAGATTATAAGGAGAAATAAAGATTCTGCTATTATGGTTGGAGACTTCAGCACCCCTCTATGGAAATAGGCAGATCCAGCAGGCAGAAAACCACTAAGGACATCACTGAAGGCAACAGAACCATCATTCAGCAGTATGTAATTATCATCTAGAAACTACTTCATCCCACAACAGCAGAGTATGCACCTCGCAAGCTCATAGGGAAAATTCACCAGATAGGCCATATTCTGGGGTATAAAACACACCTTAACGAATTTAAAAATATAGAAATGATACCATGTCTGCCTTCAGACCACACTGGAATTAAAATAGAAATCCACAATAGGAGGGCAGCTGGAAAATCCCCACATAGTTGGAGATTAAACAACACACTTCAAAATAATACCTAGATCAAAGAAATCTTAGGAGAATTTTTTGAATTTGAAGTAAATGAAAATAGAATTAAAGCATATCAAAATTTGTTTGATGCAGTGAAAGTGTTTTGAGGGCAATTTATATTCTTGTATGTATATATTAGGAAAAAAGATCTAAAATCAATAATCCAATGGATATTTGTATATTGAACTTAAAAAATAATAACATAGGGTGGCACCTGTGGCTCAAGGAGTAGAGCACCAGCCCCATATACCAGAGGCGGTAGGTTCAAACCTGGCCCTGGCCAAAAACTGCTAAAAATATATAATAATAATAATAACAATAATAAGATAATGGTGAGCATTAAAAAAAATAAAATCAATAATCGAAGCTTCCACCTTAGGAAACTAGTAAAGGAAGAGGAAGTTAGATCCAAAGTAAGGGCTCAGCACCCATAGCCCAGTGGTTAGGGCACCAGCCACATACACGGGGACTGGTGGGTTCAAACCTGAACAGGCCTGCTAAACAATAATGACAACAATAACAACAAAAAATAGCTGAGTGTTGTGGTGGGTGCCTGTAGTCCCAGCTACTTGGGAGGCTGAGGCAAGAGAATCACTTAAGCCCAAGAGTTTGAGGTTGCTGTGAGCTGTGATGCCATGGCACTCTACCAAGGGTGACATAGTGAGACTCTGTCTCAAATAAATAAGTAAATCCAAAGTAAGGAAAAAAAAAGAAATTATAGCAGAAATAGAAAACTGGAAATCAATAGAGAAATTCAACAAAACCAAAAGCTGGTTCTTTGAGAAAAGATCAATAAAAATCAAAAAGCCTCTAGCCAGGTTAAAAATAAAAAGGCAATATCTCAGGGTGGTTTTGATTTGCATTTCTCTTATAATTAGGGATTTTTTTCATATGCTTGTTAGCCATTCATCTATCTTCTTTAGAGAAGGTTCTATTCATTTTTTCTTGCCCAGTGATATAAGGGATTGTTGGCTCTTTTATGTTGATTAATTTGAGTTATCTGTAGATCCTAGTTATCAAGCTTTTGTCTGATTCATAATATGCAAATATCCTTTCCCATTGTGTGGGTTGTCTGTTTGCTTTGGTTGTTGTCTCCTTAGCTATATAGAAGCTATTCAGTTTAATTAAGTCCCATTTGTTTATTTTTGTTGTTGTTGCAATTGCCACGAAAGTCGTTTCCCTGGGCCAAAATCTTCAAGTGTTTTCTCCACACTGTCTTTGCAGATTTTTATTGTTTCATGCCTTAGATTTAGCTACAAACTTTTTGGAAGAAAGTATGGAGAATCCTGGGCAGCACCTGTGGCTCAGTGGGTAGGGCGCTGGCCCCATATACCGAGGGTAGTGGGTTGGAACCCAGCCCCAGCCAAAACTTCAACAAGAAATAATAAGGTGGCTAGTTACTATATCAACATACATATATTGAGAGAATCCTCAAAGAATTCAAATAGATCTCCCATTTGATCCTGCAATATACCCAGAAGAAAAAAAATCCTTTCATCATAAGGACTTTTGCACTAGACTGTTTATCACAGCTCAATTTATAGTCACCAAAATGTGGAAATGGCCTAAATGCCCACCAGTCCAGGAATGGATTAATAAGCTGTGGTATATATATACCATGCAATACTATTCAGCCATTATAAAAGATGGTGACTTTGGGCAGTGCCTGGGGCTCAAAGGAGTAGGGCGCTGGCCCCATATACCGGAGGTGGTGGGTTCAAACCCAGCCCCGGCCAAAAACTGCAAAAAAAAAAAAAAAAAAAGATGGTGACTTCACATCTTTGGTAATACTCTGGATGGAATCGAAACACATTCTTCTTAGTAAAGCATCACAAGAATGGAGAAGCCAGAATCCAATGTACTCAATTCTGATATGAGGACAATTGATGACCTAGTTCACAGTGAGGGGTGGGGGAAGAAGGATGCAAGAAGGAAGGAGTGAGTGAGTGGGGGGGTCACGAGGTATGACACACCTCTTGGGGATGGGACACAATTACAAGAGGGACTTTACCTAACAAATGCAATCAGCATAACCTGGTTTTTTGTACCCTCAATGAATCCCCAACAATAAAACAACAGAGAGTAGATACAAATTACTAAATCAGAAATAGAGAAGACATCTCAATTGATCTCAATGACATTAATAGGATAATAAAGGAATATTATGAAAAACACCCTACCTACGGATTTGATAACCTAGATGAAATAGACCAATTCTTCGAAAAATGCAATCTGACAAAACTCATATACAATGAAATAGATCATCTGAATTGGACTATATCTATTAAAGAAATTAAAAAGATAATTAGTAAACTTCTGAAACAGAAAGCAGTAAGCCCAAATGGGTTCACCTGTGAATCTGATCAATCATTTAAGAAAGAAATTATATTCATTCTCTACAATCTCTTCCAGAAGGTAGATGCAGAAGGACTACTTCCCAACTCATTCTATGAAGTTGTCATCACCCCAATATCAAAACCAGATAAATAAATTACAAGAAAATGAAGCTACATATCCATATTTCTCATGAATATAGATACAAAATTCCTCAAAACAATATTAGAAAATCAACAATGTATTTTTTAAAAGTTATACCTCAAGTAAGTAGGATTATGGAGCTGGGCATGGTGGCATACATCCGTAGCCACAGCTAATTGGTAGGCTGAGTAGACAGGATCCCTTGAATACATAACTCATCCTGAGTTCAAAAGCCTGAGAACCAGGGGAGATGATGGTGTAACTCCCAGTCTCTAGATAAAGTCTTCAGTACCAGGATGCCTGCTAGTCTGGGAGTCTGAAGTCCAAAGACCCAAGAGCTCCAATGTCTGAGGGCTCAAGAAGATGGATGTTTCAGCTTAAAAAGAGAGAGAGAATTCACCCTTCTTCTGCCTTTTTGTTCTATTGGGGCCCTCCATGGATTGGATGGCACCCACCCACATTGGTGAAGGTGGGTCTTTTTTACTCAGACTACTGATTCAAATGCTAATCTTGTCCAGAAACACTCTCACAGATACACCAAAAATAATGTTTTACCAGATATCTGGGCTTCCTTTAGTGTAGTCATGTTGACACATAAAACTAACCATCATAAACTATTATCCAAAATATAAAAATAACTCTAAAAACTAAATAAGAAAATGAACAACCCAATTAGAAAATGAGCAAAAAGCCTGAACAGAAACTTAGCCTAAGAAGATATAAAGATGGCAAGTAAAGATATGAAACAATGTTCAACATCGTATTTCATTAGGGAATTGCAAGTTAAAACAATGAGGCATCACTACAAACCTATTGGAACAGCCACAACCCAAAACACTGACAATACTAAATGCTGACAAGGAGCTGGAGCAACAGGGACTCTCCTTCATTGCTGGTGAGTATGCAAAATGGTACGGCCACTTTGAAAGGCAATTTGGCAGTTTCCTTCAAAACTAAGTGCACTCTTAACATCCAGCAGTCACACTGCCTGGTATTTACTCAAATGAACGGAAAACTTCTATCTGCATAAAAACATGCACATGAATGTTTATAGCAGATTTATTTATAATTGCCAGAACTAGAAAGCATCCAAGATGTCCTTTAATAGGTGAATAAATAAACTGTGGTGTATAAAAAAACAAAACAAACAAATAAACAAACAAAAAAAACGAAGCTATCAAGCCACAAAAAGACATAGAGGAACCTTAAATGAATAGTAACTGAAAGGAGCCAATATGAAAAGGACACATACTATAGCTTTCCAACTATATGACTTTCTAGAAAGGTCAAAAAAAATGGAGGCTGTAAAAATATCAGTGATTGCCAGGGGTTGTGGGAAGGGAAGGATGAACAGATGGAGCACAGGGTATTTCTAGAACAATGAAACTACAGACATTCTTCACCTTATTGTACTGCACAGGTATTGCATATTTTACAAACTGAAGGTTTGTGGCAACCATGGGGCAAGCAAGTCTATCGGCGCCATTTCTCCAACAGACATTTCATGTCTCTGTATCACATTTTGGGAATTCTCACAAATGTTTTCTTATTATTAATGAAATACTAATATTAATTATTAATAATGTATATGTTGTGGTGATCTGAACTTAGTGATCTTTGACATTACTGTTGCAATTATCTTGAACCACCCACAACCATGTTCATGTAAGATGGCAAATGTAATTAATAAATGCCGTGTGTATTCTGACTACTCCACTGACCAGCCCTTACCCCATCTTTCTCCCTCTCTTCAGACCTCCCTAGACCCTGAGACACAACAATATTGAAATTAGACCAATTATTAATCCGAAAATGGCTTCTAAGTATTCAAGTGAAAAGGAGAGTCGCACATCTCCCACTTGAAATCAAAAGCTAGAAATGATCAAGCAACTAAAAATGCTATTCCAGGGCAGCACCTATAGCTCAGTGGGTAGGGCGCCGGCCTCATATACCAAAGATAGTGGGTTTGAATCCGGTCCCAGCCAAATTGCAACAAAAAATTGCTGGACGTTGTGGCAGGCGCCTGTAGTCCCAGCTACTTGGGAAGCTGAGGCAAGAGAATCACCTAAGCCCAGGAGTTGGAGGTTGCTGTGAGCTGTGATGCCACGGCACTCTACTGAGGGCAATAAAGTGAGACTCTGTCTTAAAAAAAAAAATGCTACTCCAGTGAATACACAAATGATAAGAAAGCAAAACAGCCTTCTTATTGATTCGAAGAAAGTTTTAGTGGTTTGGATAGGAGATCAAACCAGCTACCAAATTCCCAAGCCAAAGCCTAATCCAAAGTAAGACACTCAACATCATGGCAAGACCCTCCATCAGCAAAATGATTATGACTCACTGAAGGCTCAGGTGACTATTAGCATTTTTAGCAATAAAGTATTTTTATTTATTTTTTTTAAGCAATAAAGTATTTTTAAATTAAGGTATATGCAGGGCAGCGCCTGTGGCTCAAAGGAGTAGGGCGCTGGCCCCATAAGCCAGAGGTGGTGGGTTCAAACCCAGCCCCGGTCAAAAACTGCAAAAAAAAAAAAAAAAAAAAAATTAAGGCGTATGCATTGGTTGCTTAGACATAATGTTACTGCATGCTTAATTGACTGCAGTGTAACATAAACATAACTTTTGTATGCCATAGGAAACTAAAAAATTCATGTGACTTGCTGTATTGTGATAATCCCTTTATTGTGGTGTTCTGGGACTCAACCCTCAATATCCTTGAGGGCTGCCTAGACTCTGTATAACGCTGTAATGGTGACCTTGTGTCATTGTACATTTGTCCAAACCCATTGAATGGAGAACACCAAGAGTGAGCCGTAATGTAAACTACGCACTTCGGACTGTAGCGACGTGTCAGTGTGGGTTCATGGGTTGTGATGAGTGTAGTGTGCCAGTGGGGGAGGTTATGCACGTGTGGAGGCAGGCATATGGGAATTCTCTGTTCTTACCACTCAGTGTTGTCTAAAATGTAAAACTGCTCTAAGGAAAAGTTTAAGAAAAAGTTTATTGATTTCAAAAAGTAAAATAAAACATTTTGCAACCAGCAACATAGTTCAAGCTTAGGCCAAATGTAAAATCAGAATGTAGAAAAGAAAGAAACTGAAGCATTAAAGGGCTACAGGTGGTAACAGCAGAGCCAGCATTTCTGCCATCCTGCCTCTCAGTTGTTCACTACCATTGTTACTATTATTTTGCAAATGGGGACGTTGAAGTTCAAAGAGATCAGCCACTTGCCAAGGTCCCAGACTGGTAAGAGACAGAGCAAGATTCTAGGTTTCCCTCCACTCCCTTGCATGACCTCTACATTCTCCTGCATCTTCCTCCTCATGGCATCTGGGAATACCCAAACTATATTATCCTGCAAAAGGGAAAATGTTTGGTTCCAGTACAGTGTTTTTCAATGCTGAGATCCTTCTGGAAGCAAAACTATCTCCTCTTCACTTTCGACATGGCTTAATTGTCAAAGGGAGAGAAAAGATCCCCTAATACCAGCCATCAGTGGAGACACGGTGGCCCCGATTTGCCCTAGGACCCCAACATTTTTAGCTTGCTCAGCATTGGCACCAGTTTTCACGGATTCATGACACACACAGGATGAGCAGAGCACAGACCAAAATGAAATCCAAGTAGAAATAGAGCCAGCAAATGGCCGATAGAAGGAGATTTAAAAAAAAAAAAATTATCCACTGAGAGGCACTAGAAGAGATTTTTTAATTCTTCCAAAGCGTGTCCAGCTGAAAGAGATCTGTTTTCTGCTTTGATATAATTCCACTTTTTGTCCCGATAAGAGATTGATAGCCAAGATACCTGGATGTGGGGGATAGTCTCTCCGTAGAAGGTTCTTATTTGATTAGACACTGCTTTCATTTTATAGCAATTCATATTTCCAAGGGCATCTCCTCCTTTGCTTCATTTTACATCCCAACTTCTATTTCCTTCCACAAAACAAATCTATTTCCTTCCACAAATCTTTCTTCCTATATAGATATAGGCTCTATATCTTCGAGTTAATACCACAGTGCACCAGAATGCATGATTATGTGCAGTCTAATTTCCTTTAGGTCATGTTCACATTCAGTTATTTTATGCATATGGAGAGTAACTCAATATGTATAATCTTTCCTTTGAATTTTTAAGCTGTGAGTTCAGTCTGCTCTAAGATAAATTAGACATTATTCCTAAGGCTTAGTGTGCTCTAGTGAACTACCCTAAGGCCCCGGGGTTTCAAACAAAAGTCTTTCTTTTTCTCCTTTCAGAAAACTAAGCTGGGTCTCAAAGTATGTCCCTGGCTATTGTGATTTCTTATTATTTCCTTTCATCCCTAGAAGAAATGTCTCAGTTCAGCATGATCCAATGCCTCAGTTGCAATTGGCTGAGTGATGTTTGCTTAAATAACAGCCCTTCCCAGATGGCTGATGGTAGCTTCAGGTCAAAACATAATGAAACTAAAGCGTGATCAGTGTTCAGAAATCACTGGAGTGTTACTGGGCATGTAAGCATAATGCAATTCTGTCAGATCTTCTGATTCATACCAAATCTGAGAAGGAGAAGTTGGGGGAGGAAATGTTTTCAGTTTACTCACTTTAGGAATCAGAGGGAGCAGAAGTTTCTGGCTGCTGAGGGTTAAAAGTGACAAGAGGACTCTGTGTGTTTGTATGTAAATAATTAGGTAGCATGTACAATAATCATAATAAATATCTCATTTCCAAAAACCATAGCAGGGAAGGATGTCAAAGATAGAGAACTTCCTGCCTATAATCTAACTTCCGGTAGGTTTTATTGTCTAGGAGGTTATAAGCGAGCATCTTAAAGAATGTGGCAAGAAATGAGGCTTGAAGGTAAAATATTATTTTCCTTTCATTTTATCCTAGTATATTTTTTCAAGGCATTCAAATTATGAAATGCCAAAAGTCCATTTACAAGCTCTGTTTTTGCCCCACATAAAAAATATTTTATGTTATGCCATTAAATATATTTGTACTTGGCATATACTGGGGCCAATTATAAGGAGCCCTTGCAAAGGAAAAATGCCTTTATCCACTCCTAAAATTCACATTCAAAGATAGATAAGGCAAGTAACAATAATTCTCTTCCTGTAAATATTGCTTTATAGATTTCAAGGCACTTTCACACCAATGATCTCCTTTGATTTTCACATTAAGTCTGTGGAGAAGGAAGAGCAGATAGTATTTCCATCATTTTATAGTTGAGGAAACCAGAACCCAGAGAGCAGGTGGAGATTAGTCACTTGTTCACCAAACTATGTCCTCATCTCTTTTTGACATATAGCAAGACTACATTTCCCAGGATTCCTTGCAGTTACATGTGAACACGTGATGGTCTTGTCCAATAGACTGTGAGTAGAACTGATGTGCACACCTGCAATGACTGACCTATAAAAAACCCTCCAATACATATGTCCCCATTCTCTTCCCCCAGTGACTAGGTGAGTGAACCTTATTCCAAGGGTTTAGGGGACAGCAAAACTACAAGAGGGAAGAAACCTGAGTCACCACAAGGAGCAGACTTGTCCAGGAAGGCCAACCTGCCAGGAGCATTTACTGGATTATTGCATGAGTGAGAGATAAGCTGACAGTGTTTTAGTGATTGGAGTTTCGGGGGGTGGGGAGTCGTTTCCTGTATACAGAGAATTTAAAGTCATTTTCCCAATATTATCTAACTACTTAGTTAAAAAGCAAAAAAAGAGGACTAGAACTCTAGTTTCAAGCACTTAGTTTAATATTCATTTTTTTTTTTTTTTAGCACCAACCATATTTAAATCACGGTGCTGTATCCCATTGCTGATCCAGTAATTGAAAGATTTAAAAGAATCATAGACAAATCACGTGCAGGCTCTTTGTATCTCTCAATTCCCTGATGACCTCCCCTTTCTGCTTCCTCCATGTGTTCTTCTAGTAGTTACCACCTCAAATATCCCAGCAACAGGCTAATATAATGACAGAGACAGGACTTTACTGATATAAAAGGACCCATGTGTGAACAATTATCTCTTCTGAATTTGCTTCCTTCCTGATAGTGCAATCAAGAATTAATAAAAATACATATTCTCTCCTACTGAGATCGCCTCAAATAGACTTCCTTTAGAAGGAACTTGATTAATGAAGCTGCCAGTACACGCATAGAACAGGCAACAACCGAAGTTTTATTATATGTGGGTCATAGACAGAAGACGCGAAGGAGTCTGAGGCCAGAGGGCAAGCGCCAAGGCAAGCGAAAGTGATGAATTCTTTAGGCGAGAGACGCTAATGAGAGGAAGTTTCCACCAGGCCTGGGATCGACATCAGCAGTCGTTCAGGACCCTGGAGAGCTCTTAGCAGGCCCTTGCTAAGAATGTTTATTCTCAGACCCAATCAGGTAGTTGGCCCTTTTCTCTGAACTCTCCAGTTGATAAAGGAGTCTTGCCCTATGAACGTCTTAGTCTGTATGAAACAGGAAATTCATCCCCACGCCTCCTGAGGAGTTCAGGGCCTGTGTCTACTAGATAGATTGGGGCTGTCTCATGTAGCCTTACTGAAGGCAGATGAGACGCGCACACCTCGGAAAACGTAGAAAAGTACATAACCAAGGGACATTATTCTCTTTGATTATTTATGTGCTAGACGCTTTCACTCTTGTAGATTAGAGGCTGGTGCTTAGGTGGATCTGGGCTCCAAACACCTCACCAGCTGAAACTTCATCACTATATGAAACACATTATTAGTCCTGTAACCCTAACAGGAGAATCACCAAATTATAGGCCCTTTCCTTTCTGAAAGTGTCTTGCCAGTCAATTTAAGAAATATCCTATTAAAATGTATTCTATACTAAAATAACTTGAGAAAGCTTTAGATAAGAATGTTAAATGCTTATTATGCTTTTATATATTTTCTTTCTCTCTTCGGGCACGTACATTTTTTCCCCTCCCTCTTGAGATTTTTTTTTCTCCTCTCCAGATATGTTCCTCAAAGTAGAATTCCTGAGTTAAAGACTTTGAATAACACTATATCACTGTTACAGATATGGCCACATCCAATCAGGATTGTGTAATTTTACTTCCATTAGTAACATAGGAAAGTATCGATTTTAATTTCACTCGTACCTGATTAGGAACTTGATTTATATTCTCTCCTGGCAGTACCTAGAACTACTTTCATAAAGTATCTAGTGCCTGGCCATAGTAGATGCCCAGTAAATATTTGTTTAAGGTCAAAATGAAAGATTTACCTTAGGGGTATGAAATTATGGCCTCCTTGTCTCAAGGGGAACACTGTGGTGCAATTTATGCTACAAAACTCCCTGTGGGATCAGGCTGAAGCTAAGAGCACATCCTTGCTTAGCAGCTTCCCCTGCTCTGCTCCTCTTACCTCTCTCCCTTTCTCCTGAGAGCATTCTTTCAATAAATAGCCTGCACCCGAATCCCTGCCTCCAGATCTTCTTCCATTAAGCATGACCAAAGATACTCACTATGTTTGATAATGCCTCTTTGTTAGGCTGGGCCATCTCTTTGTCTCAGTACTATTTATTCTAACAACTGATATTTCTCCATTCTACAGTGCACCATCTACCAAATATTAACTTTATTTGTGGATATGTTTCTGGCTTCTCCATTTTACCCCACTGGTCTATTTTTCTACCCTTGAAAATATATATACTGCCTCGATTACTATAGATTCCTAATAATTTTGTTATCCAATGGATCAATTTCTCCTGCCTTGTTCTTTTAATTCAAAAAGGTAATGGCTATCCTTGTCCTTTTGTATTGCTGTATAAATTTTAAAATCAGTCTGACAAGTTCCACCAAAAAAAAAAAAGTGTATTGAAATTATGTTGACTTTAGAAACAAATTTAGGGAGAATTGACTTTTTTTGTTCATAGTTACTATGGTACGGCTCTCCTTTTTTGACATTTCTTTAGCATCTCAAAATAAAGTTTTATCTTTTTTTCTATAGATGTATTTCACATCTTTTATTAAATTTATTCGTGGTTATTTGATATTAATTTCATTTTCTGTTTATTACTGATATGGAGAAATATATTGAGGTCTTATATCTGGAGACCACTAAATATTCTTTTTTTAATTTCAATAGTTTATCTACCAAATCATTTGTATTTTCTACGAATACAATAATATCATCTGCAAATAATGACAGTTTTCTATTTCTTTCTTTCTAATTCTTACGGCTTTATTTCCTTTTCACTGTCTTATGCATTGGCCAGAACGTGTTCATAATGTTGAATGGCAGTGGTTATCAGGGGCATCCTTGTTTTGTTCCTGATCTCCAAGGGAAAGTTTTTAACATTTTGTCATGTAATATAATGTTTTCAGTAGGACTTTTGGAGATTGAAGAGTTCTCATCTACTCCTACTTTACTAAGAGTGTTTATTGTGGATGATTGTTTAGTATTATCAAATAAATTTTCTACAACTATTGAAATAATCACATGCTTATTTTTCCTTACTCTGTTATGTGATGAATTATATTGCTCGATTTTCTAATTTTGTCATCTTTCCCTTCTTCGGACAAACTCAGTTTGGTCATAATACATCATGTTTCATGAACATTCTTATCCATGTCTTTTGGTACATTGTTTACACATTTCTTTGGGTAATTCTATATAGGAGTGGAATTGCTGGGTCATAGGGTATAGGAGTTAGTTTTAAGGTAAAGAGTAGTTTAGTTTTAGGTGTATTGAGTCAAGGTTTCAGGGAAGCCTTTAGAGAGAATGTTTGGCAGACTATTAAAAATGTGGGCCTGGATTTTGGGTAGAAGCCAGAAATATGAACTTGGCAGTAATTGACTTAAAGCTTATATCTGAAGCCAACAGAATGGAATGTTCTTGGTAGGGGGAGGATCAGGGAAGAGAGAAGATTCCAGATCAATACTTGGAAAATATCTGTAGCTAGGCGACAGGAAGACAAAGAGTCACTAGAGACAGAGTGGGAGGAAAATTGAGAGAGTATCAAGCATCAAACACTATGAAGAAAAGAAGGGTAAGGAGGTCCTTAGATTTGGTGACCAAGAGTCCATGACACTGTTTTCCCCCTGCCACAGCAGTTGGCTACAGCGCCTGCTGGTGCTTTTTCCCTTGCTTGTTTTTAATTTTTATAAGGTTCTTTGGTTACTTTTGGAGTCATTCCAATTTGTAGGACTGTTATCACCCTGGCAGCTGCTAGGAACATTCTCTACTACCCCACAGAAATACTCAGGACAGAGTACTTAATGAGCACTTACTAATTATAGGCCCATCAGTCAAAATTATGACCTCCAAAATAGCAGGCTTTCAAAAGTCAGCTGAAGGTGCACGTGTCACAGGACAAAGCAGTCACCCAAATGTAAAAGGGAAAAAAGAGGTTCCCTTTAAAAGCTACTAACGTCACAGAATTGGGTAGCTTGAATTTTACGATACACTGAACCTTCCTTCCTGCTACCTCTTGCTATTCCCGTCAACACTAATTTAGGCTCCCTTTCAAAGACCACTGGTGAAAAATCATGGGAAAAAATAAAGGGGAAGAAGAAAGATGTTCGGCCAAGTTTTGTGGATAGAAACGCTAAAAAGAAAAAAATGGGACGATTTCATTAGCTTGCCTCTACTCTCTGTGAGTGGGGATTAAGGCCACATGTACGTGATATATCATGAGGTCCCCTAAAGCAACCCTCAAATATGTAGTGAACGTTAGCTCCACAAGATAAGTACTTATTGTATGTTTACTCGATTCTACAGAAAGGAAAACCACTAGACTTTTAGAAAAGAGTTCATCAGCAATGTAAAGGGTCAAAGGCAATGGAAAATGGGAGCATGAGATGAGTAACAAAGAAAGAAATAGAATGGATAACTTTGAAACCAGAAGAAAAAATAAAAAATGACATGCATAAACAGGAACAGCAACAAAGCAAAAACTAAACCCAAATCTATCCGTTATCTCTAATTCAATCACCACCTTTAAAGGTAAATAAATCTGGTTTTCTTAAAGTAAAAATAAAAGCCAGACATAGACTATTTATTAAAAGGCACACCTAAAACGCAATAACATATAAGGTAAAATAAAAGATATACTAGATAAATAACAAAAAAAAACTATCTAGAAAAATTAATATCTGGCAAAACAGAATTTAAAGGGGAAAACCTAGCAGGAATAAAGCAAGACCTGACTTGAAAATAAAAAGAAAAATCAAAAAAAATGAACTTGTATACACTTAATAACATGGTTTGAAAATATGCAAAGCAAAAATTTTATATCTTTCCATCGTAGAAGGAGATTTTACTTTAACTTCTCTCAAAAAAAAAAAAAGAGAGAGAGAAGATGGGCTCCATATATATAATGTAGTAGCTGTAATTTATAATATCTAATCCAGTGTGGATTAGATTTTTGCTATTTTTATTTTATATACAAATATATATTATATAATAGGAAAGCAAAGATCTAATCCACACTGGTAACACAGCTTGATCTAATATATTTACATACAGAACCCAACAAATAGAGGATGCACATTCATTTTGAGATTATATGGAACGTTTATAAAAATCAACCAGATACTAAATAGGCTATGAAGCTAATCCCTCCAAATCCGAAGTTGGGAGACTACAGGCCAGTTGCTGATGTGGCATTGCTGGTGGAGAGAAATCTACTAATACTGTGGCTCTCTTTAGTTCAGAGACTGGAACAGTTTCAGCCCCCATGTGGCCAAGTCAGGAGCAGCTAATCAACTGTTCCAAATTAAGATCAGGTCAGATTCCAAGCAAGGTTTCTGATGAATCAGAAAATATGACACAAACTAAATCCTCAGAAATGCCACATCTTGGGATTCAGAAGCAAAACTGCTTAAAAGACATAAAGAGTTTTTCCTATGTTTTCTTTTTGAATTTTTATGGTTTCATGCCTTACACTTAAGCCTTTTATCCATCTTGAATTAATTTTTATATATGGCGAGAGATAAAGATCCTGTTTGAATCTTATGCATATGGCTATCCAATTTTCCTAGCAGAATTTCTTGAATAGGGCTTCTTGCAACTTGCACGGAACTAAAGACCATAACCTTTGTGAAGTATCTCAGGGATGGAAAACCAAACACCACGTGTTCTCACTAATAAGTGGGAGCTAAATGATGGGTACACACGGGCACAAAGAGATATAAAGGACATTGGGAACCAAGAAGAAGGGAGAGGGAAGGGTGAATGACAGGTGAAAACTTACCTATTGGGTCAGTGAACACTATTCTGGTGACAGGCACACTGAAAGTCCTGACCTAAGCATTATATAAGATATCGGTGTGACGAAAATATTTTGAGTATTTTTTTTGAGACAGAGTCTCACTTATTAACCCTCAGTAGAGTGCTGTAGCATCACAGCTCACAGCAACACAGCTCGCAGCAACCTCCAGCTCTTGGGCTTAGGCGATCCTCTTGCCTCAGCCTCCTGAGTAGCTGGAACTTACAGGCGCCTGCCACAACGCCCTGCTTTTTTGTTGTTGCAGTTTGGCCAGGGCTGGGCTTGAACCCACCACCCTTGGTATATGGGGCCAGTGCCCTACCCACTGAGCCACAGGCACTGCCCTACTCCTTTAATATTTTGAAATAAAAAAAACTATAACAATAATAATAAAGACATTCAAATAAGAATCAAGTGTGATAATTTTATTTTCCAGTTTACTGCTGTTCCCAGATTCATTTTTTTTATCCAGTTGAAAACTGTTAACTTCCATTTCTGCTGTATTTTCGCACATATTGTTAATTCATTTGATGCTACAATAAGCCTGTGAAGTAGAGAAAGTATTATCATTCTTAGTTAGTACTATCATTCTTAGCATTATCATTCTCAAATAAAAGTAAATGAAACCTGCCTCTTTCCCACAATCAGAAAAAAATTTTTTGGCAGTAGAAAACTCAGACTGTGTTGAAAAATATCTACATGTTATTCTAGGTATCCAAGAGAAACTTCGTGACATCTTCCCCATCCCTAACCTATCAGCATAAAGCTCATTTTGCCGCTGAAGCGATTTTTAATTGATACATAACATCTTATGTCTTTATGAGGTATGTGTGATGTCTCGTTGCATGTATAGAATGTGTAATGACCAAGTCAGGGTATTTAGGATGTCCATAACCTTGAGTATTTACCATTTTTATGTGTTGGGAACATTTCAAGTCCTCTCTTGCAGCCATTTTGAAATATACAATAGCTAGGCTATTAACTGTAGTCACCCTACTCTGCTACTGAACCATGCAAGTTACTCCTTCTATCTAACTGTAAGTTTGTACCCATTAACCTGCCTCTCTTCACGCCACTTTCTAGCCTCTGGTAACCATCGCTCCACTCTTTATCTCCATGGGATCAACTTTGTAAGGTCCTGTATAACAGTTTGAGTGAGGAAATGTGACATTTGTCTTTCTGTGCCTGGTTTAGTTCACCTAACATAGTGTCTTCCAGCTCCATCCATGTTGAGGCATGGTTTTTGTCACTGCATTTTTAAGTTCTCCAGCAGGCTTAAGTTCCAGTACCACCTTTAGAGAGAGAGAGATTACAAATGTATTGAATGTGTGCAGGGGGAGAATCACAGAGCGATTATGCCATATCCCAAAGGGGCACAGAAGTTTATATACCCTCATTTTAGAGTGGAGGGACAGATGAGGACTACAGGTAATTCTTTTGAGAGGCAATGAATGGTTACTATGGAGGATGAAATCAGACTTGGGAGAATGAATGGGTGGGGGAAACACACTGACTTATAAATGGTTCTCTTTCGAAATTACAGTAAATTATCCAGAACCACCTTGAATTGGCTTCTTCCTTTTCCTGTCTCATTTCCCCACTCCGAACCAGTGTTTTCTTCATCTCCCAGTGAAATGACTTGTGCTTGAATCCTTGTCTCAGGGTTGGCTTCTGTGGTAACCTCACCTAAGACAATCTCTCATTCAGAAAAAAAAAAAATTGTAGCATGCCTTACATAATGTCTACTTATTATTTAATGTCAGAAATAATGGAGTCAGTAACATTTGTTTCTGACCTCCTGATAAGTAAAGAATTTGTGGAAAATGCAAGCAATGAATGCACTATTTAGTGAGCATCCTTCAGCATATATAAATGCATACTGATGGCCTTATTTATCACAGAGTAGTGCCACTCAGGGCTACGGCAAAGGGAGACGGGAAAATAGAATATTGAAGGTTGGTATTCACGACTGAAATTTGGCAAGGATGTGGGACCAGGAATGGATTAACAATTCTTTATGTTAGAGATGTCACAAATAAGTTGCCAGAAAAGCTGCTAGCTCAGGGCTCCAAAGACTCCTGGAGAACACAGTGGAGTTTTCCTTGGCCCTGTTTCCAGGTGGGAACTAAGACACCCAACATGGCTGACACTTTCAGGAAGAACTGATCTTCCCCTGGAGACTTTCTGTGAAAATGTTGACCCACTCACTATCAAAGATCAAAGTGAACCTGGCTCTAGACTGCCCAACTCTATAACTTGCCCCACTTTTGGAGGAAATTTATTATGTTCTTTATTCTTTTCAAGGTGATTTGCAATCATTCATCGCTCATTCCTTACAATAGCCCTATGAGCAAATGGAAGGGAAAGCTAGGAGATTGTGGATGGGTTATTCAGTTCAAATTACCCCTTGCAGCAACCTCACACCCTTCCTTAGACAGAAGAAAGTCTCTAAAGATCATGCCAAATCTTCCTTTGAAGTGACAAGTAGAACAATGAAAAGTAGTTCAAAAGGATCTTTTCTTTTTATAAGAATTTAAGATCTTACTTTGCCACTCCGTAGTTTAAATAGCTTTACAGAGACTTCGGGGTTATATTTACATTCCTCCTTCTGCTTTATATCTGTTTTAAAAGGCCAAATCCATTCTAAGATAAATAAGGCTTTATCTCTGGGAAAGATGACATTGAGTTCTTTGCAATGCTTGGGCTCTGCTTCTGGGACTATTGTTTTTCATCTCCTGCGAGATAGTATTGTCCCCCTGTCCGAATAAATGTAGCACATATTAAAAATTGTGGCAAAGAGGAAAAAAAGAAAACCAAAAGGAACTAACTAAAATAACAACCAGAAGGAAACCTCTCTTGTTCTTTCTTGTCCTTGCTCCAAAAAGGGGCTAGTGCAGGCAAAAAGGGCCTAGAATTCTTGCTTGGTTTTGATAAGGATGATGCCGTAGCTCAGCAGGGGTGGATGCCAATTATGTTTAGCATCACGAGTTTTCTTTTTCTCCTTTTCAAATTTCATATTCCATAGTTGGAAGTCACCTTGGCTAGAGACGGGAGAGGCCTTACAGACAAATGGCTTCCAATGAGCAACTTCCTTTTTATGCAAGATAAATCTTATTTGACTTTTCATTATATGTGCATATGAAGCAGATTTTAAAGTGGTATTTTATTTGTCTAAATTTATTTTCTAAGTCAGGTAAGAAGCACCTGCTATAGTTTGGATGTTTGTCACCTCCAAATCTCATGTTGAAATTTGATCCCCAGTGTTGGAGATGAGGCCTACTGGAGGGCGTTTGCATTGTGGGTGTGGATCCCTCGTGAACAGATTCACGTCCTCCTTAAGGAGTCAGTGGATCCTCTATTAGTTTCTGAGAGAGAACTCGTTGTTAAAAAGACACAGCTGGTTGTTAAATGCACAGATACACCTCCCTTTTTACTCTTGCTTCCTCTCTCACCATGTGATCCCTGCACACACTGGTTCCCCTTCACCTTCCACCATGAGTGGAAGCAGCCTGAGGCTCTGACCAGATGCAGAAGCTGGTGTCTTGCTTTTCCCTGCATTAGGCCTGACACACCAACCACCAGCAGCTGCTGTGGATGCTGGAGGCTGACAGCTTTCTGGGAATCGCCCTCAGCCAAAGAGAGCTGCCTCACCCAAGGTCACACATCCATCCTGGGGCGTAGCTCATATCCGATGATTGGTGAGTGAGGGAGGATAAAGTCCTGGGCCCTTTGTCTCAATGAAATCAACTGGGAAAAGACGTCCTTGCAGAACTCTCATGAGTTCAACTGAGGCCTTTGTTGTGACAGTTCAAATCTTCCTCCTACTGAATTCTACTGCCTTGGCATCAGACCAGCCATCACCTTGTTAGAGTGACTACCCTATCTGTATACATAGTGACATACCTCAGGTCTCTAAATTGGCTAATATCTCTTTAAGAATTCACAAGCTGGTGAGTGTGCCAATGTGAAGACATCTATTCTCAGGCCTATAGTTTGTAAACTGGGTAACAGCTTTTCTCTTAAGGCTGTTATTCTTAGGCAGATCAAAGGGGTGTCTAAACAATAATTATTCTTAGAACCCAGTGAGTGAGTGTAAGTACAGCATACTGCATTGCTAGGCCCTGCAAAAACATACCAGTGTGTTATATCTTCCTTAAACAGACAGAATTCACCACTTAAGTAAACCAACAAATAGGTTGAAAACACAAGTGCTAATAAAGCAAAGTGATATCCACTAAGATGTAAAATTTATTTGAGGAACATCAAGAAAGCGACTTACTTGCAAACTCACTTAAGTGTTGTCATTAAAATCTTGAAGTGTCAACATTCTTTGAAAATGGAGTATATTAGCAATGCAAATGTACAATTGCCTCAAGCTGGGCTTGGATGGTCCTGTTCAAGCCAGAGTAAAAGGCTCTAATGACTTTGAATGGATATCTCAGTTAAGTAGGAACCTTATCCAGCCATTTAGGGGTAAGGAAAATATATTGGACTGTGAATATTCATATATGTGTTTCCCCTCCTCTGTAAACAAACAACCCACAGTGGTTCAGTGCCTGCTTCCTAAGTCTGGTCTGAATGTGAAAGATCTTCCTAAGAATCTTCCTAAGGATCTTGTGGACTACTTAAGGAGGCTAATGCTCTCTTAACAGCCAGAGGGGAAAGTATTGCTTATCCCTGTGAACTAGCCCTCAGGTCTCCCTAAATTACAGGGCAAGGACAAACCAGAGGTTAGAGCAGTGAGCTAAGCAGGGAAGAGCTCAAGTTACTAGAGCCAGTGGCTTTCAAATATTTTTTGACTGTTACCCCTATAAGAAATACACTTTACATGGTGATATGGTTCCTACATACAGTATAGCTACAAAGTAAACAAAGAGGCTTTAGAAAATAATAACTTCTGTGTTTTCTATTCTATTCTATTTTATTTTTTAAAAAATTCAGGTCTCAACTCACCAAACTGATTTTATCACCCACTAAAAAGAGATGACCTACAATATGAAAGACACGGTGCCAGAGGGCCAATACCAAAACTGTACTTTTGCCCTAGACTGGTATTATGGTCCGAATGTTGTGTTCTCCCCCAACATTGTCATATTAAAATCCTAACACTTAAAGTGACTATATTAGGAGGCAGGGTCCTTCGGTGGTGATTAGGTCATGAGTGTAGAACCTTCGTAAATGGGATTAGTACCTTCATAAAAGACACCCCAGAGAGCTCCCTTGCCCTTTCCACCATGTGGGGACACAGTGAGAAGATGGCTATCTATAAGCCAAAAGCAGGTCCTCATCAGACACCAAATCTACTGGTGCCTTGATCATGGGCTTCCCAGCCTCTAGAACTGTAAGCAATAAAAGGCTGTTGTTTATAAGTTACCCAGTCTAAGGTATTTTGTTACAGCAGCCCAAACAGACTTAAGACAAGTGGATTCATAGACCATTGGTCATGGCTTTATTTAGAGCTGACTAAAATCCCATTGTTCAACCAAAGGACATTTTTCTCATAGGTATCCAGGTGTGTTCCCATGTGACACTCAGATCTCAGATCAAGATGTAAAACATTTCCATCCCTCCCTCATGCCCCTTCCATTCAACATCACCCCCACAGAAGCAGCCACTATCCTGACTCTCAACACCAGGCAGTAGTTTAGCCTGCTAAATGTCACATTCATGGACACATAGAGTAGATATTCTTTTGTGTCTGGACTCTTGTATACAACATCATCTTTTGGAGATTCATCCAAGTTTTTGCATGTATTGTTAGTTTGGGGTTTTGTTGCTATTGCTGAGTTGTATTCCCACTGTGGTTTGGAGGGCATACTACTTTGGGGTGCCTGTAAATAAAATCATTACGGACATTCTTATAGAGGTCATTTTGTGTGGACATGTGCCCTATTTCTCTTGGGAATATACTTATAATTGCTGGGTCATTGGTCCCATACACTTTATTTTTTTAGAAACTATCAAACAGTTTTCCACAATGGCTATGCCATCTACACTCCTACCAGCAATATATGGTGCCCCAGCTGTTCCACAGCCTTGCCAGCGCTTTGTGTTTCCAGTCTTTACAATGTTAGCCACTCTGATGGATGAATATTGGTATCTCATTACAATTTTTATTTGCATTAATCTGATGACTAATGATGTTGAGCATTTTGTCATGTTCTTATTGGCCATTCCTGCATCTTCTTTTATGATGTGCCCATTCTAAAATTTTGCCTACTTCTTAATTGGGTTGCTCATCTTCTTATTATTGATTTACAGAAATTTTTTTTTATATAATCGGTACAAGTCCTCTTTCAGACATATGTGTTGTGAACAATTTCAATCTATAGCTTTCCTTTCACTTTAATATTGGCCACATTCTTTTTAATGAGAGCACATTTTCCCAATGCAGGGGCAATTTCTTAACCTGTGCCACCACTTCTCCATTAATGGACTTTTACATTCATAAGAGAAAACATTCTGCTTTGATATAAAACTGTGCATTATTTAGACTCTAAACATTAGAGCATACCTTTCTAGATCCTCAAATTCTTATTCTACACCTGTCATTGTCTTTCAACCACTTTGAGATTCTGTAAATTGTGTGTAACTGATAGCAATGCATCTATAGACATGCACATAAGTTCTGTCTGGTGGAGATTCAACTGACTTCCCTCCTTCACTGTAGAAGAAGCCAATTTTTCCTCCATTTGCCCATTCACTGTAATATTCCTAGTGTATACAAGTATTTGCTCTTTGGATTGTCCTTTGAAATACTTATAGCACATTACCAGTTCCCTCATTAGTAATGAGTTAAATGAAATATTCAGCCTGTGTTCATTTCTTTAATCTGTATGACACCCATGATTTTTTATAAAAATATTAACACACTATTTTCCATTTTTTCCCCTTTTACAGAGGACACTGCAACCTTAGGGCACATTTGCAGAAGTCTCTCCCAAGACTAAGATATCCTCATACTTTCTTCAGGGTCCAACTCAAGCCAACTTTCAGGATTGGATTCAATAATTTAATGAAGGCATAAGGAATGAGTATAGACAGAACTTACATTTTTATAGAAGCATCAAATTAGGATCAAACCAAATAAATAATACTAATGGAATTTCAGACATGCTAAGGCAGGGTGACCGAGGAATGCCCTTGCTTATTGGATACTATTTCCTGACTACTACGGTAGGCAACACAGACATAATCTTTGCCCTCAGGAAATTCAGGCTAGTGGCTCCGTGTGCTCTGATACCACCAGCGGGAAGAAAGGAAATTTATCCATCTCTGGTCCTCCAATTTCTGAATGCTTTCAGAGTGTCTGGAAGTGCTTTCAAATGGAAACAGCCTTTTATATTTGAAAGGTAAAATAAAAGAAGAAATTAAATTTTGATCTTCATTCTTTTCATACAAGAACACACATTCTGATAACAAAGATGTTCTACTTTATGGTTAAGAAGTATCTGAAATATTCATGAAACCGCTCATTGGCAGGTACAGGCACCATCAACTTGTGAGTTCCCCCATTTCAAATGGCACCTTCCCCTGGGGTAGTGACAGGATCAAATGCATTAACATGTTATAGTACACCAGGGAGCAGGCAAAAAAACAGAAGCCGTGCTGTATGTACCAGGTACAGAGGGTTTTAGCATAGGAATTAGTGTCTTTACAGGACTATCAAAAGAAGTAGGAAAGACAAAGTCAAAGAAGGTGCCACCAAAGATAAAAGGAGCAGACATTGGAGACCTCAGCTTGAAGCACCATGGGGGAAAATTCTCGAAAGATTATTGGGAAGCTGCTGAGGTTCTCAAGAATCTGAAACATCCTGTCATCCCTAGCCCTACCTCTCTGTGCAGCTGTGAACGTAGGTTTCTCGAGTTCCTCAGGCAGCTCCTATAAATCTCACGCCTGTCCACGTGTCTGGCTATGGAGAATAATGGCTTCTCTTTCTCTACTGCCTTTAAATTTCACGCAAGTTCCTTTCACTGACAAAATCTAAACTGGAACTATACTGAGTTGGGGGGGGTGGGAAAGGGGCTTCTTGGCTTCTCTGCTGCGAAGCAGATTCTAGACGGGGAAGGCGGTGATGCCAAGTTGAGGCTGGAGTGGCTGGCCCACATAGGAAGCACAATGGCTGACACACAGGCGGGGCTTCATAACTGGTGGCCATCATCATCACCATTCATGAAGCATCAGAAATACTGAGCAAGAACTAATCTTCATAATGTCTGAAACTACTATTTTTCTTCCAGAATTTCTTTCCCTAGCCCAGCTTCCCCATGTCACACATGTCACTATGGGTGCAGCAGCCAAACAAGGGATCAGCAGTCACAATCCTAGAAGACTACTGCTGAATAACTCGGTAGTATCGAAGCACGGATGAAAGGATTAATGGGTGAGTGGGAACAAGTCTACCACAAAAACTTGAGGTCTAGTACTGGCTTTGGTGCTAACAGCTCTAGGATTTGGGGCAAGCTACTGAACTGTTTTTCTATTGACAAATTCAAAAGGCCACAATACTGAGTAGAGCACATCACCTCTAGGGTTTCTTCCCCAAAATGTGCACTCTCAATCTAATCCGGAGAAAAATTCAGACAAACCCCAAAAGAGGGACATTCTATTATACAAAGCAATGGACCAGTATTCTTGAAAAAGTATCGAGGTCAGGAAAAACAAGGAAAGACCAAGGAGCTGTCACAGATTGGAGGAGACCAAGAAGATATAACTAATGCCAGGTAAGACCTTGGATTGAATTCAATTTTTTGGAAGCCGAAAAGAACTTTAGTCTGGGCTTCACAGCATTGTACTGATGTTCATCCCTGAATTCTGATCATTGTACTGTGGTTATGCAAGCTGTTAATATCAGGGGAGGCTGAGTGAAGAGTGTAAGAGAACTCTCTGTGCTACATATTTTTGTAGCTTTTCTGTATGTCCAAAATTAGCCCCAAATAAAAAGTCAAAAAATAAGAGACTGAGCTATCCAAGAAGTATCAAGAGTGAATTCCTTGTTTTGCACCTACAAATTATGTAGCCAGTCCTGTATGAACGTAGATGGAAAACTGGAAAAAAACATTTCCTGTGATGCAAAATTAAGAGGCAGTAGCAAAACGATTCCCTGGGCTTGGGGTGAGGGGGTGTTGGGAGCAGCAGAGACAGGAGTTGCTCCATCTGAATGAGTCTTGAGGACAGGAATAAGGATGGCTATGGGCCACTGGCTGAAGACCAGCTGGCACAAGTAAAGTCTCGACTACTGATGGCTAAGGAAAATGGCAAGAATCTGATTCTGATGCCATCTCCCTAGCTTGGCATTGTAGAAGACCCCTACAATTTAGAAGCAAGTCTGGAAGGAAGGATGAAACACTACCCATTGGCATTCTCCCAAACCTACCCCCATTCATGCCCTGGATTATTTCCTTGCCTTCCAAGGAAATCAAAAACCTTGAATGACTAAGATAAAGCTTCTACTCCCAGTGCATGGAGGCTCAAAATAGAAATTAAGTTGTTACAGAAAAATAGTTATATTGTTTGTCCAACTGTGTTTGGAGACTGAGATTTATACCTGTTATTCATTAGTATTCCCAATCAGTTTTGCTAATTATCTGAGATTACTGATCATTCTACCTCAAAGTAGATGCCCAGATTTTTTTTTAACATGGTGGAAAAGGTCATTGTAAATTTAATGTATGGTGAGTTAAACTATTATCAGTTAGGGTGAAAGGAAGGGGTGACAAGTGCTTTGTCCTTACCGAAGAGTGACTATCATTAAATTCCCACAGGGAAGTTATTCTACTAGATGAAGATATGAGCCATAAGGAAAGCTGAAAGCCAGTGGCAAAAATCTTAGCCTTGATTGCCAAAATTAAATATTATCATATATCAAAGTAAATATTAAAGCATAAAATGACATGCTTTAATGACACTTAATTTTACGCAGGAAGGACAAAGCAATGCTGAAGTTTTACAATAGCCTTACAATTATGCCCATCATGATAAATTATTGTTTCTGGGTTAAACTATTCTGTTTTCCATATCAAGGAAGAAAGCAAACATTCTAGCTGTGTTACATTTGTTAAACTAGCTGAAAAATGTATGTCGTCGTTAACATAAAACACTGTAGAAAAAAATCTGAGCATTTGTATTGAGAATATTTTAAATGTTTATTGATTGTATTTGGAAAACAAAACAAAATGTTGAAGACAATTCAGCAAAAAAGAAATCTTATGAACAGCCATTTTAAATCTTTAACATCAAAAAATTGTTTGACATGGGACTACTACAATAATAGAATTAACTTGTGAAATTTTGACAATAGTAAAGATCGAAATTACTTTTCTTTTTTTTTTTTTTTTTGAGACAGAGCCTCAAGCTGTCACCCTGGATAGAGTGCTGTGGCATCACAACTCACAGCAATCTCCAATTCCTGAGCTCAAGCGAGTCTCCGCCTCCCAAGTAGCTGGGACTACAAGCGCCCGCCACAACGCCCGGCCATTTTTTGGTTGCAGCCGTCATTGTTGTTTGGTGGGCCCGGGCTGGATTCGAACCCGCTAGCTCAGGTGTACGTGGCTGGCGCCCTGGCCCGTTGAGCCACAGGCGCTGAGCCAGATCCAAATTACTTTAAAGTGCAATAAAATTTACTTTGCTCAAGAAAATGGGATTTTTACAGAAGATATTTTGTATATTTCAATTCAAACCATGGGAAAGACTTTAAACATTTTTTTAAAAATAAAGGGCATTCCAGACTATGTCATCCACCACAGTAGCCACTATCTGCTTCTGGCTATTTACTTTTAAATTTTCAATAGCTAAAATAAGATCTAATTTTAAATGTGCTTCTTCCGTCTAATTAGTGACATCTCAAATATTCAATAGCCGCCTGTGCCTAATGACTACCACATAGGACAAGGCAAATGTATTTGCTTTTAATTTTTACGTTTATTTACATTTCTATCATTTTTCAAAGTTCTGTTGGACAGGGATGTTCTCAATAACTTTTATAAGGAATCACTACACCAAGTTAGCCATGTAAGTCTCAAAACATTTTTGTAAATATAAAGTTTTGTTTGTGTCATTTTTTGTTTCTAGTCCAGGGACTATTTCAGATACCACAAATGTGCATATACCATTTAAAATTTATTCTTGCCTAGGATACAAATTTACTTTCCTTTTTCTAATTGCGTTTTTAATTGACAAATTATTGTATGTGTTTATGGGGTACAATGTGTGTCTTGAACAATAAAAATTAAAAGCAAATACATTTGCAGTGTCCAAATCCATATGGTTAAAATATGGGTTACTTTTCTGCCTTAGCTCTATTGCCAAGAGTTTCAAAAGTTATTTGTGAAACTGAATGGTGAAACTGAAGACTATCTTAAATGAATGAATTAAACAAATAACCCTGTTTGCCCTCTATGGAAGATTTTGGATGCAAGAGTGTTTGAATTGTCTTCTTTTCAAGACCATAATAATAATAAAAAATAAATAAAAGAAAAAGACCTTTGTAGGTATAACCAAAGATGTATGTAGAAATACTATGGTTTTATTAAAGTAAAGTCAACTACTATGGTAAATTATTTTTATAAAGAATAATCTTAACAACAAATCCTTAACACCTTATCCTTATGTAACTATGTTTCACTAAAATTCTAAAAGCTTAATTTTCAAAAGATATACTTGGAACTTTAGAGAATAGCCTAAAAAACAAATCCTTAACACCTTATCTTAGAGAATAACCTAAAAAAAACAAATCCTTAACACCTATCTTACCTTATCTTAGAGAATAGCCTAAAAAAACAAATCATTAGCACCTTATCTTAAAGAATAGCCTAAAAAACCAAATCCTTAACACCCTATCTTAGAGAATACCCTAAAAAACAAATCCTTAACACCTTATCCTTATATAACTATGTTTCACTAAAATTCTAGAAGTTTAATTTTCTAAAGATATACCCTACGAAAATGAAAACGTATCCATTCTATGAACTGGTCGCTTAAAATTATCTCAGAAATCACAAAAAAATAAAAAAAAATTCTCAATTTTCATACAAATTATATTATTTGACTCAGCAACTCATTACTGTCAATTAAAATTATTTCTCTGCCTTATAAAAAAATTAACATCAGTTATCCAAGACATGGCCATGGGTCATGAGCACATGGCCATAACTAAAGACTTAACTCTTACATGGAAAAACTTAGCCTTTTGAAAAATAACTAAAAATGCTTAAAATGAGTGTAACTGAGGACTGTTTGAGAAGTTGGAAGCAGAGAGATGGTGTTAAAACTGACAAAATGTTTCTTAAACAAAAATTGTATGTACTTTCCATGGCTAAAACATTCAAGAGCATCCTTAATCCTATTTAGGAGCAAAAAATGGAATTATTTTTAAATTCTCTAATAATTCCAGCAATATCCTTTAAGACACTTTTTTTCTCATTGAATCTGCATCCATTTCCACTAGTAGAGTCTGTCAGAAAAACACAGCAAATGTATTGAAACTTTCATCTAAACATTTCAAAAACCAAGACTGTTAGCGTCTGAATTTGTTTAGACTCGTTATTCGTAGTGACATTTTTCAATGTAAATGGTAAAAATGGAATCAAAAAGTCTCCTGATATGATGATTTTCTAGGTTCACCCTGAGCAAACTTCTCTGAGAAAATGCTATCAGGAGGAAACTCAAAGAAGGCTGGTCTCATCAGAAGTAAATGCAAAGAATACCTGTCTCGTCCCTGAGCTTAGGTCAAATACTATGACTTCAATCCTAGGATTCTGGTGGCAAAAGCCACTGCAGGTGTTGAGATTGTATGTAAAGCATAGCTTGCTTCCAAATTGGTGGACTTTAGACCTAAGCTCTATAGTTACAAATGACTTGGCAAATATTTTGTCTATGATGTGCATGTTTCTGTGCACATTTGTATGTAAATGTTTACATGTTTGTATGCTCAGCAGTATGCTTTTCCAGTCCAAGTACAGGTTTCCACCTGAGTACCTTTGTTTGCATGGCTGACGCACATTAAGTGCTAAGTGTACTGTTCTTCTCATTTTGCATTCAATAGCAGTGGAAACCACCATGAAAGAATCACTTTCATCCTCTCCCTGAGAGGCCCTAATCAGAATACAGACCACCACTTCACTCCTGAAATAAAGCACCTCAAGTCTTCCCAATGTAATTCTGCTCCCTTCCAGGCAGAAAACGAGCCTTGTCTATTTCATCAAGTGTGAATGAAAAACTACTCTACTACTACAACCAGCTAATTCTGGAATTATAACTTAAGAAACATACAAAATGATGTAACAGGATTTCTAACAGTTAAATGGTTGATATCAGGTCCTTTAGTCAGTTAAGTCAGTTTATCTCCTTGGCTCTGACCCTGCTGATGAGCTAGGGGACGCAGGCGGCCGTGCTTTGGCCATGGACTTCCGGAGGCCACTTCTGAGGATACAGATATAGCTATCAATAGATGACACACTCATTCTCCAATCATATCCAGCTTCCGAGAAATCAGAAGATGGGTAGATGTCCTGGAGAAACTCTGGTGGTAAAAGACCCAAAACACAACAGTTACTTAGCAGTCACTTCTCAGAGAAATGAATCTATTCAACCTTAATTCTACTGCTATGTCTGTGAAAGGGTCGTTAAGACTTTAATTAAAACACATGAACTGTAATCATTATTAAATTAGCTGAGCAAATCTTTTAATCTAAAAGGATAAATTACATGAAATAGCACCACTGTTAAATCACAATGAATCAACAATCTCCCATGACCTTGCTACATACCAAAATAGAAACCCTCTGTTGTCTTGAGGCCCCAAGGTCAACTCTTCTTATACTTAAATGCATCAAATATGCATCTAGCCTGTCACTTACCATCTAACAGAGACAGGCTAAGCCTCTGTAATGCATATGAGACAGCAGTGTCTTCATGCTTAGAGAGATAAGAAGCTATAACTTCTAACTTTTTGGTACAGCTGGATTTACCTCTGCCAAAAGGAATTGGGGTCCTTAGATCTTGTGGTTAGAGGGAGAGTTTCCGATAAGAGAAGGTGACAGAGTAAGAGATTTCAAGGAGACAGAAAGTGGGAGGACAGACAAAGAAAAAGGTGAGAAGAGAGATGCTTATTAGAAGAGCAGAGTCACCCTCAGATACTTGTTAGGTGATCGCCTGAGTGCCTTTGACCCCCAGAAAAGGATCTGGTGGTCCCTTACAGGTCACATTAGTTCGCTGTATTACTTTCATTTGTTTTTCAATAGGATTAATAGGCTAGTAAATCAGAACAAGGCCATAAACACAGCGGATGACCAATTTTTTTAGCAAGGCATATGTCAAAGTTAAAAGGGTTTTGTATCCAAAGGACAAATTAATAGATCAGGGGTAGCCTGGAAAGAGGCTTTCGTGAAGTGCGTGTGACTAGATTTAGGATCTGGCTCTATCCTGACACGTTTTTCTTAACCAAAAAGAAGTTATAATAAAGCATGCTTGTCCCATCTGCCCGTGATAACAAAGCTGGGAGGGATAATTAACACACTGGGAGACAAGTACAACACTGGCAAAGCTTTCAACAGGTGGCAACACAGAGCCTAGATTGGGTGGTGTTTCCCACAATGTGTTCTCTGGAACACCACCAGAAATTTCTTGGAGGAAAAGGTCCTGGGTGTGCAAATGGGAAAAGCTATACTCCGTAGTTAGTCCCCACATGGAGATTTACGTTGCCCATAAGCATATTCAAAGCTCTGGAAAATCCCATGGTAAAAACATACAAAAACACCTTTCACTGATTCGAAGATTCCAGATGCAGCATTGTCTAGGGGGTACATAAATGAAGGAGATGGCAGAGCTTAAGACAACAGAGGGTCAGGGGTAAGGACAGGGGCGATCCGGGCAGCCTTGACAGCTAAAGGCATTCAAAACATGTTTTAAAAGTGAGAGTCAGCCAGGCCCAGTGTTGGTGATTCGAGCATTTTGGGAGGTCAAGGTACAAAGATCACTTAAGGCCAGGAATTTGAGACCAGCCTGGGCAACCTCACAAGACCCCATCTGCATAAAAAAAATTAAACAAGTAAAAAAACATTAGCTGGGTATGGTGGTGTGTGCCTATAGTCCTAGCTACTAGGCAAGGTTTTATATCAGGCCCACTGCACTTCAACCTGGGCAACAGAGAGAGACCCTGTCTCTAAAACAAAAAATAAAGCAAACAAAAAAATCTGAGAGTCAAGTGAAATCTAATAACTGAGGGCTTTGGGTGTTCACGTAACATCTTTCCTAAATGTTTGACCAAAAGGTACTTCATTCATAAAACATCTGCTAGCACACAACTGTCTTTGAGAAACAGTTTCAGGAATTACTGACCCATACAAACAGGGTAAAATGCAGGAGGAATAAATATTTTTATATTTATATTTTTTCTGTGCTTACATTAAAAAAAAATACTAACAGTATACAAATGGTAGCAGCCTGAATATTAACAACATAACAACTGGTTAAGTATCAATAGACAGAAAAAAAACCTAAGGGTCCTAGTTGACCATAAATTTTAAAATGGCAAGTGCATTAATGGCCTAATCATCTAAAGGTAGTCATTGAGTCAGACCATGAAGGATCAGGACAACATTTCTGTGAGGAATTATGGAAGGAAATTATGATATTTAACTGTGAAAGTGTAAGGCTTAAGAGGCAAAAGGTTGTGTAGAACATTTCTTCTCTGACCCTTATGCTTGCACATGGAGAGATCTGTACATTGGAAAGTTCGGGCAAACTGAGCATATAAGGTTCAAGAATGAAGCTGCTATTTTTATCTCCACTTGCCTGACTTGAGTAGCTAGCTGTCTCTTCCTCGCTTCTGAACTTAAAAGAGAAGGAAAAGGGGTGTATTTATGATCTCCTAAAGTCTCAGCTGGAAGGAATAGTTGTCATTAACTACTTGAAGCTCCAGCCTGTGATTGCATTGACTCAGTTTAGCTCAGGGAAGGGATTTCCAGGACAAATGTATTAGGCCGTACAGGGAGGTACATTCTGAGTCACTGGAAGGAAGGACTTGGCCATGAATTGGAACTCTTTTAAAACACAGTGGACTCCCTTACTGAGACAGAGGGAGCCTCACCAATATAAGTGTTCAAACCCAGGGCAGGCAATTCTAAGTCAGACAAAAATGGGAATTCCTGTTCTGGGTGGAACATTGTATTAGAGGGCCCATAAAACACTTCTATTGCTAAGATTCTATAGTTCTGGAATATGAAGACATGTGCAAGGAGTTTTAGGAGTGAGAATTGTGTGTGGAATGCAAATCTGCAGCCTACTAACTTCCTCCGTAGAAATTATATTCAGAAGTCCTTAAGTGAGGTTCAGCACCCATAGCTCAGTGAGTAGGGCACCAACCACATACACTGAGGCTAGGGGGTTCAAGCCTGGCCCCTGCCTGCTAAACAATGACAGCTGCGACCAAAAAAATAGCCAGGCATTGCAGCGGGCACCTGTAGGCCTAGCTACCTAGGAGGCTGAGGCAAGAGAAGCATTTAAGCCCAAGAGTTTGAGGTTGCTGTGAGCTGGGACACCATGGCACTCTACCCAGTGCAACATAGTGAGACTCTGTCTCAAAAAACAAACAAACAAAAAAAGAGTCCTTAAGTGATAATGAACTCTCTCATCAAAGTGCATAAGATAATAATAGTACCTTATATAAAATCAACACCTTTGGTGACATAGTCTCATTTGACGACTAATTTCCACACTTGATCTTAGCCAAAAGGCCGAGAAGCGACTGACGACTAATTTCCAAAAGAGCTCTCCCCAAATAACAATATTTTAGGATGAGAAATGATATTAGAAGAATAAATTGGTTTATTCATTGAATGGGGTACCAATCAGCAGTTCAAATATATGAACATGTCTCAAAAACATCACGTTGAGTGATAAAAAAAACGTGCAAAAGGTATATACCATACATCCCCATTTATGTACATCAAAACAACGATAGAACAATATTATGTATTATTTATGGATCTATTAACATAGGTAGCAAAAGAATAAAGCACACATGGGAATGATATATCCAACTCCGGGACTTGGAGTGATTACTTCTGGGGAGCAGAAGAGGGGAAAAGGATGATGGCTTGGAGTCTTAATTATAACAGTAGTGCTTTACTATTTTTTTAAAAAATCGAGCTCACAAAAGACAAAATGTGTATATCAATGATGGGGAGATGGGTGTTTATTATATTCTTATATTCTCCATACATTTAAATGTATGGAACTCTGAATACATTTAAAATGAAGTCATACCATTACAGAAATTATATGAGAAGCCATAAGCCCAGTCTCACTGTAAGTGCAGAGTTGTCCCTCTCCTTTCATTGCTGGTCACCCAGCCTCAGTTGTGACTCTTTTCATTCTCCAAGTCCATTTTATCCTTATATTAAAGTGAAATATGCTTCCTTGTCAGCTTCTACTGCTTGGGCCTGGCTCTGCCCCTCGGGACAACAATGACTCTACTGCTTTCTCTCTGCTGAACTAACTCACACAACTGCCCTTCTACAAAGCAATAGAACTTTGAGTCTTATGGGAAATTTGTTAAAATCTGCTCTATGTGGATAGTATGTCAAACTCATGCTGAATATTTTTTACTGCAAAAGACATCATCCCAATTATAATAGAATTCAGTAAAAGCTAAAACAAGATAAAATACTTAGGAAAATATTTTTCATCAACTTGCAAGGGATTAATGTAGTCCAGATATTAAAGAACTATAAAAGTCACTTTTGCCCCACATTAAAAAAATTTAATAGAAAGATGCTATTTCTTCCATAAACATATTCATTTCAGAATTGGCTATAAACTGTTTTTACCATAAGGTAAGAGAAACTGGGCTTGGGGTGGTTTTTTTTGTTGTTTTCTTTTTGTTTGCTTGTTTTTTGCCTGATGGGTTAGTTTAGAGATGTTCAAATTGCGATCAATTACTAGGTAATGAAATCAGCGATAGCAACACTTTAAAAAGAAATGTAATCGAGCAGAAAGCATTGAAATGCAAGGCTCATGAAGTGAACAGTATTTGTAAAACTTCTGCTTTGGCTTTTTTTTTTTTTTTTTTTGAGACAGAGCCTCAAGCTGTCACCCTGAATTGAGTGCTGTGGCATCACAGCTCACAGCAACCTCCAATTCCTGGGCTCAAGTGAGTCTCTTGCCCCTACCTCCCAAGTAGCTGGGACTACAGGCGCCCACCACAACGCCCAGCCATTTTTTGGTTATTTGGCGTACCAGGCTGGATTCGAACCCATCAGCTCAGGTGTACATGGCTGGTGCCTTAGCCCGTTGAGCCACAGGCACCGAGCCTCTGCTTTGGTTTTTTAAAAATCACACACACACACAGAGGCTTATATACCACATCACAATGTAAAATAAATTTCTTATTATAGGTTGCAGCCCAAAAAAAGCTTAAAAACCACTGGGTTAAATGCTAGCAAATGCCTCTACAAAGGTGTTTAGCCCGAAAGACCAGTGCTTTCCAAATGTATTAGATATGAAAATATGTGATATGAAGGGTAGGGACCACAGAGGGGTCAACTGAGATAGGTTGGGGCTAAAAGGTACATCTGTGCTCAGTACCAGTGACACAAGGAAATATTCTTCCTGTGAAGAGCTTCCTGCTTCGTCCAAATCTGAGATCTCACGGAATTGTTTTCGGAAGCTTTATTACTTCCTTTACATATGTCTTAGAAACTATGCTATGCTAATGTGCACAAGAAAAACAGCACATTAACCTGCTCTGCTATTGTTGACACGTCTGAAAACTGATGAAGCCCTTCAGCTTCCATGTTGACCCTGTCAGTGAATGGATTTGAGTTCCCATATGCCTGGTAGTGCAGACCAGGGAGCCACAGTCAGTAGCACCTTTCCTGTACTTGTAAGAGCCATTCAAGACAGAGCGATTGGCCCTAAGTACCCAAAGACAAAGAGAAATACAATTCACAAACCTGCTCCTTGTCAGACCCTAATGAGAGACTCAGTATGAGCACCCCCTCCTCAGAACATACACACACTGACTGGATTTTTCTGTCTGCCCTTCTTCTCACACACAATTGGCTTTTATTTATTCTGACATACTCTACATGTAACAAACCTCGGAGAGCGTTAATCCTATTGGCGTTAAGGGGACTCATGCCATGCGCCACATCGCCATAGACGGTGCTTCTGACGAGGATGTCTTCAGTGAACAGGTTGCGAATAAGGTATCTGGCTGTCAGCTCTGGGCAAGACTTCCCTCTTGCTACATCCAGTATTAAATGTGGCATCTGTATATTTCTGTGTGGATTTCCCAAATATTCTAGGAGCAAAAGCAAAAGATGTCAATTTTCATAGCAGATGTTAGGTTGTAGTTTTTGTAAAGGCTTTAACAGAAAGATTGATTTTTCTGAATTTTTTGGCTCAAGAATTTGACAAGTTAAAAGAATTTAACTTGCCCTTCGTGGCTTACGACAGTATTCGAGACCAATAGAAATCACTGCTAATGTGATTACACATGTTCCCATGTTCAAGAGGAAATTTTAGCATTCTACTACCTTTTATGATATAATAAGTTTTAAAATTACATTTAGTAACAAATTATAAATAATTATAATGCATTGTTCTCCTACTTAAAATAAAAGCTTTTTCAAAAATAAGCACCATGATTCTTGCTGACATATTTCTAAGTATTGCAAGGTAGGTTTTCTATTTAGTGTTAAACTCATCATTTAAAAATCAACAAACTGCTCAATCATCTTAGATAATGTATCCTTATTTGAACTGAAAAATAATTTTTAAGCCTATTTTCATTTCTCAACTCTACAGCTTAATCATCAACTTCAGTCCATAGTGATTCAATTAAACATATTTGAAAAACTTTATATTTTACATATAATAAAGGAATTATCTGTTGAACAAAATACATTTAGAGACATGTGCTATGATACTTACAAATCAATAAACATATTATTCATCGTGGACATCCCTCACTTAATTTGAGGCAGTATGAATTGTTGAAACATGCAGTTCCAACATTTAGCAAGAAAGCCTACTTAGAAACACATTCAATGGGTCCATAGACTTAACTCTGGGAGATTAACTTAGCAATATTTATCAAGAGTCAGAAAAAAAAAGTTAACACTCTTTAACCTGGTAATTCAATTTCTGAGACCTAAACCTAACTTAAGAAGATAATCCAAAATATGGAAAAAGCCATCTGAATGGAGATGTTTTTGTAATAGCATGATTCATGATCCCTGTCCCAAAACCAACCAAAAAAACCTCTAAAGTGGGAGGTAGTTAAATAAATTGAGGTACACTTATTCACAGAATGTTATATACCTATTGAGAACAATGATTATGAAGATTGTACATGCTTGAGGAAAAACATATACATACTATAATGTTAGAGAAGGAGGCTAATTATATGGAGATGGTAATGTTGTATGTATAGCACACTACACACAAACCGTGGTGGCTTGCTTGGTTCACAGATGCCTTGTCCCCTCTTTCTAGTTGAGTCAGGGTTAGAGACATGTGACCCAAGCTTCCCAGACACAATTCTTTCTCTTTCCCACAGTCTTGGGGCTGTCTGCTTGTGACTCAATTAGTTCTTTGCTTCTTTAAACAGAGGAGCTATTGGTCCCGTGATTTTTGTCATCATTCGATTTAACCAGTCTGTTTCTATAGTGTATAGTCTTTATAAATACAGTACTCAGATTGCTTTTGTCATGGAAGAAAATAATATAAAGACATATCATTTCAATAATTCTATTTGAACAGGATCCCAGGTAATGTTCTAGTAATCGTTAGGGTTAACATAGAGTCAGGATAAAGACAGAATCAAGTTTTTCTGCCTCAGGTGCCACCCATTAGTATCAGTAATGCTAAAGTGCAGCATCCCGGGGAGGACACACTGGGAAGCGTGAGTGACAGGTGACACAGTCACTTACTGAACCACTGCCACACGGCACTAATCAAAGCAGGATGAGCCTTCAGCAGCCAGCTTAGCAGTAGGAGCACAGTGTTCTAAGGAAAGGTATTCTTTCATTCATGCCAATAATCCTTCCTGAGCACCTGCAATGTGCCAGGCAGGCACACAGAAAACAAGAACTGCGTCTGGGCTGTGGACGGCGCTGCATCAGAGTGCTCACATGTGTTGGGTGAGCTGACACAGGGCTGCTTTTCACAGGAAAAATAACAAATTCAGCTTCACATTAAAAGTGATCAGTCTCAGAAGTAGGCATCTATAGTTCATTAACTCATTAACATAAGAGGTTAAATTGGTTTGCTTTCTTATGAAGTTTTTCAAACATACATAGAAGTCAAAAGAATAATACGATGAGCCCTACAAATCCATCACCCGGATTCAACGTCCATCAGCAAGAGAACTTATTTTTAAAACTCACCCAGTGCTTCATAAGGTATCGAGGAGTTATCAGTAGAAGGCACATTCGTTTCTTCAGGGGCAGTATCAGGGCACTGCTGAGGATCCCCACTCTCTTGTGTACTCAGGGTGCTTGCCTGCGGAACTAACTGAGAACTGCCTTCACCGCTGTCACCACCACTTTCATCACCCTCACCTGCAGTTGCTGCTGCTGTTGCTGCTGCTGCTGTAGCATCGGGGTTAGTAGGGCTTCTGTATCGGCCAGAATTGTTCTGCTGAAACACAAAACTGGATCTATAAACAAAGTCCTACAGTGAGAAAAGAAGCACATGCTCCCTTATCTACCAATGGCCCCTGGTAGAGGAGGGAAGCAACTGTCTCTAATAAGGTGAGCTGAAACCACAGGACCTTTGTGTGCCACAGGCTATCTGTAAAGGATAAGTGTGGATTCTTCTTCAACTGCTGCTTCTTGAGGACCTTGGTCTAACCAGCTGTCTAACAAACTGAATGAGAACTGCTGGCATAAATGAAGTGCATAATAAACATTTCATGAATAAATAACTAAATTCGTTTTTTTGAGGATGACAACTTTTTGTTTTCAATGTTGTGTTTATTTATCTACTCTTTCCTTAGTAGCTTTCAAATCTGGCTGCACATTTGAATTACCCTAGTGGTCTTTAAAACATATGGCTGTTCTGGGCCCCACCCTCAGCAAGTTCAACTAGAATCTCCGGTGGTGCAAGGGGGAAGCTCGGGCATCAGTAACTATTTTTGAAAGCGTCCCATGTGATTCTAATATGCACCCATGGTTGATAATCACTGCTCTGGGCTTCCTACCTCCACATAAATCACCAGGTCAGGGAGTCTTGCTAACATACAGATTCTGCCTCAGTGAGTGCAGCATGGAACACAAGACTCTGCACTTCTCATGAGCTTGCCAGGCTATGGACCCATTTTGAGTGGCAAGGACTCACCCCATTCCTAGTCAAGCACACAGCAGGCACGTGGCAGATGCTGTCTCTCTTCTAAGGCCTAAGCAAATATGCAAATTACCATTTTCCAGGCAGTATCTCAATTTTACATTCAAATTGTTTAGGGTGCAATTTTTGAAGGCTATAAAATGGAATGTTAAAAATAAGCAGATTTGGATTCAGACAGATGGTGCTTGAGCTATCACTGAAATCAACCCGTTCACCAGGAAAACATAAGCTCAGCTACAAATAGTCTTAGCAAATAGTTACCATAAACTTACTCTAGACACGCAGGAGTAACTAAACACGGTGAGAATAAAATGGGGTTTTCAGAGAGGCTGTGGAAGTTAGGAATTGTCATTAAGTTAAAGCCTTCATCAGAAGACAATAGATAGGACACTCTTCCCAAGTGGCCCATCTATTGGTTAAAAAAGAATCTCCACTATAATTTGAAGATAGAATGGATGAGAGAGAAACTGGGTTCTTGTTACCACATAACCATACCGAGTATAAAATATCTGTGCTAGTTTAACCTCACAGCATGCATTATTTTCACCAGGTTCCACCACCACCAAAACTGGGCAAATAACACACAGCCTACGTTTTCTCCTGTGCTGTCCTCAGCCACCATTGGAACAGCCAAGCAACACAGACAGCCTTTTGTGTTCCCCGGGGAGATGCTGAAAAAGTTTGCCAAATACCTTATTAGCTGAAACTTTTCCCTAGGATTGTCTTTGGCTTCAAATATACTAATGAGATCATTATATTTGATTTATCTTTAGGATCTTTTTATACAGCATAAATATAAGACAAGTAAAATAAACAGGTAGTGAGCTGTTGAAAGAACACTCCCTGCCTCCTACCTTAAGTAAATGAGATTTTAGCCATGGCCTGAAGATCCTGTGTGTTATCAGTTTTGGAATGTATACATTGGACAGTACGAACTTACACAGCAGTTACCATATTTAGATGAGAAATAACTTACTGATGTCCTTCTGGATTTATAATATAAATAGCGGATCAGAGAACTGATATTAAAAAGACAGGTTTTCCAGTCTTTTCCACATTCCCTCAAATCATAGGTGCGAAAAACTGATGCCAGATATTCTGCAAACAGCAAAAAGTATTCGTGAAAATTAAAACAAAAATTAACAAAGAAATAAGACATTTTTAATTTAAAATAAATACTTTTTCTCTTTCTAATGGTGTTTTGTTCCCTCTAACTCAATCTCAGAGTTTAGAAATACATTTTGCTGAATTATGTCAATTCCTCTACTGTGAGATCCCCTAAAACTGACCTAAGGAGGCAATACTGAGCTCTTGGTACTTAGAAAAAGTGTGTAACCAAAGCTCAATTCTTTCAGGGTGCTTGGACCATTTAATAACCAAATGGATAAGTCTGAACTAAAAAGAAAAAGAAACATGTAAAGGGAAAATAGTATTATTGCGAATATTATTATTACTGGGTATTTACTGTGTATCCTCCAGAAGCTATTCCCTCGGTTGAGAACCTTCCTATTCCCCTTACCTAGCTAAGGAGTCCAGACTCCAGCTCAAACGTCCTGTCCCTATCCAAACCTTCTCAAACTCCCTCAAAGCTGCTCTGCTCTGAGTGAGACTCCCCAATACTATGACATTGGACTGGAATGAATGCTTCCACCAACATGTCCCTTTTCAGACTGTGAGCTCCTTACAGGCAGAAACACTTATTCACTGTGGTATCCTCAGTACCCATCAGTTCTAGGACCTCAATGTACATTTCTGGAAGCAGGAAGACAAGAGGCTAAAGTGGAAAAGCCATGAGATCTCATTTCTGTGTTGCCAGTCACTAGCACTAAAAAGTCTGTTGTATTCCCCACCTGTTTTTGTGGGGGCTTTTTCATCATTTTTAGTAGCAAGTTTCAGTGCTGAAGAATTGACTTAGCACTAAGTGTAAGCACCTATAATCAATAAGGCTTGCTTTTTGTCTTATTCAACCAATCAACAGATAAGTTTTGTTCGTTAGAAGTTGTTGCCAGTTACATATTACTAAATTGTAAAATCATGGTCAGACAGTGAAAAAAATGAACAGTTCTAGGATTTACAGACTTCGTTGGTATTAATATTTCTTCAACTGCCAATAACATTCTATCACCAAACGATGATTAAAAACAAGATTCTATTATAACTTTACATATGCATACCTCTTATTGCAGCCAATTTGTTTGGGTCTAGGGGTTGGCGGCCTTGTACACTGGCACCCACAGAGCTGTTCATCAGGACTTCCTTGGGAAACAAAATGCGAACCAAATAGCAGGCTGCATGCTCAGGTCTGATCTTCCTCTGTGCGGTCAACAAATGAGCTTGAAGTATCTTGACTTTTCGTCTTGGATCACCAAGATACCCTTTAAAAGTACAGGGGAAAAGAAATATTCTTGTTTTTATCTTGCAAGGCTGTCAACATTCTTCATCTTCGCTAGTCTTGAATTTGCTGGTATTTAAACGAATATGTTCTTTGGCTTGAATAAATTTAATTGTTAGGCTGTAGGTGCTTATGTAAATGTGTTGCTTTGACTTCCCATTGTTCCCTTTTGTACTCTAAAAGTATGCTCACCAGCCTGGCCAACATAATAAAACCCTGTCTCTACAAAAAAATTTAAAAAATTACGCATGGTGTGGTGTGGTGCTGTGCACCTGTAGTCCCAGCTAGTAGAGAGGCTGAGAAAAAAAGATCACTTGAGCCCAGGAGTTCAAGGCTGAAGGGAGCTATGATCCTGGCACTGCACTCCAGCTTAGGTGACCGAATGAGACCCCATCTCTAAAATAAATAAGTAAATAAATAAATGTATACTCAGAGCCATATTATTGAGTGAGTATATGCTCCTTGATTGAAGTATATGCTCCAAATTGAAGACAATCTGGAAAGTATGGATGGGGATAACTATGAAAATCTTCAAATAGTTAGCATTTATTAGTAGCTACTGTATATCAAGCACTGTACTAAATATTTTGCATCTATAAGCTCGGATTCATCACCCTAACAACTCCACCTTTATTCCCATCTACCAGATGAGGAAACTGAGGCCCAGGGAAGCTAAGTTATTTGAACAAGGTCACACTGCTAGTTGTAGAACCAGTTTTAAAACCTAAGTCTGTCTTTTTAATCTTCCACTGTTGTCTTCCATTCTTTTTCCTATTTCTTTTTTGAAATACAAAATTGAAATCATACTTTACGTATAGTTTGAATCCTGCTTTTTGAGTTAACATTATATTTTGAGCATTTCTCTGCTTTCTTCTTCCATTTATTTTTTTCAAGTCTGCCTCCCTGTCATCAGGGATTTTCCTGACAGGTGATATTTATCTTGTACTTATGCTGTGAGCGCTGTGTTAAGAGATTTAATGCAGTGTTCCATTTGATCTTCACAATTCCACCAAGTAGATACTATTATTTTTGCCACAGAAGAAACCAATATTTAGGTTAGGAAAGTGGTGGAAGGTCACAAGGATACTAAGCCCAGGAGTTGGGATTTGAACCAGATAGGTGGACTCAAGAACGTGAGTCCTCAACCATTAAGACCTCACTGCCTCACATGCTGTGGATATACCTGAAGTCACAGAATTCATTCCCTATTGTCTCTTTATTTATCTTTTTTCCAATTTTTTCACAATTCTATAAAGGATATTCTTATACTAAATATTTCATGTAATTTTTTTTTTTTTTTTTGGTAGAGACAGAGACTCACTTTATCGCCCTCAGTAGAGTGCCATGGTGTCACACAGCTCACAGCAACCTCCAACTCCTGGGCTTAGGTGATTCTCTTGCCTCAGCCTCCTGAGTTCTGGGACTACAGGCACCCGCCACAAAGCCCGGCTATTTTTCTGTTTTGCAGTTTGGCGGAGGCTGGGTTTGAACCCTTCGGTATATGGGGCCGGCACCCTACTCCATGAGCCACAGGTGCCGCCCATGTAATTTTTTACTATACTTTCAAATTGAAGTGAGATTACTGAGTCAATTGGAATAAATATTTTTATGGAGTTTTATACAAACTACACTGCAGAGAATTTGTGTCAATGTTTGCTCCTAACAAGTGTATCAGAATGCCCATTTTCATACAAGGAGCACAGTTTTTGAAGTTTCTTCTGGTATGGGTAACAAAATAATTTAAAGGAAAAGGCTCTCCCCTAGGATAGGAGTCAGCAAACTACAGTTCACCAGCCCTCCCTCCACCTGTCTATGTGAATGAGTCTGTACTAGCATGCAGCCCCAACCATTCATTTACCTATGGGCTGTTGTTGGTGTTGTGTCACAACAGCAAAGGTGAGTAGTTGTGACAGGCAATACTATCTAGCCCTTTACGTAAGTTTCCAGATCTCTGCTTTAGGATAGTAATAAGAGGTAAGTTGCTTAGAAGTCGAGACACAAACACAAAAGAACGATAAAATATTTGGAAAGCTCGCCCTTAGAGGCCATTTGGGGTCCCCTCATCTCTGCCACTGTGGCTTGGCAGGCAGTACAGCAGATTGATAAGAAACATGAGCTTTAAAATCACAGAGAACTGGGGTGAATCTCTGGAAGCACTCTCACCAGCTCCGTGACCTCAGGGATAGGGGATATAAAAGTGCCAACATCACGGGGTCATTATGAGTGTAAGTGAAGAAGACGCAGGTCAGCTGGTTTGCACAGTGCCTTGCATGTAATACACACTCAACAGATGCTAGTCATTGTTTTGAATATCACCTAAAATCAGCCCTCAAACTAGGAAGTAAATAGCTTCCACTAGCTTACATCAAGGATGTTGATGAATACAGGTTAAATAGTAGCACTTGTAATGTGTGTCATTAAAAAACTCACTGTAATTGGGAGGGATACAGATAGATAATGAGAAAGAATCTTGGCCACTGTCATTTCCAATGAAGTTAGGAGATATCATTATGTCAGAGCTGTTTTCCATGCTGGTTTCTACTTTTATCAATATTTTTTAAGTAAAATCCTGAAAGAAAAGCTCTCAATTGTAAATTCTTTATCCAGAAAAACTTTTTCAGGCATGGTGTGTGTGTGTGGGGGGGAATAAACACACTATCAGACAAAAGAAAACTAAAGGTATTTGTTCCCAGCACATCTACTCTTAAAAGAATGGCTAATAAAAAGAGACTTTACATCTTTTGTATTACCCTAGATGGAGGTGAAACACATTCTTCTTAGGACAGTGTCACAAGAATGGTAAAGTAAGTATCCTATGTACCAATACTGATTTGAAGTCAGTAGATGATCTACTATATGCCCACGTAAGAGCAAAACTCAGGCTCGGCACCTGTGGTTCAATGGGCTTAGGTGCCAGCCACGTACACCTGAGCTGGCGGGTTCGAATACAGCCCGGGCCCACCAAACAACAACGATGGCTGCAACCAAAAAAAAATGGCCGGGCGTTGTGGCGGGCGCCTGTAGTCCCAGCTACTTGGAAGGCAGAGGCAAGAGAATCGCTTGAGCCCAGGAATTGGAGGTTGCTGTGAGCTGGGATGCCACAGGACTCTGTCCAGAGTGACAGCTTGAGGCTCTGTCTCAAAAAAAAAAAAAAAAGAGCAAAACTCAATTCAATTCAAATTGGGAAGAAGGAAAGAAGAGAGGGGCAAAGAGGAAGAAGGAGGGGGATTGGTGTGCTCCCACTTAATGGGCACAATGTAAAGGTATATGGCACTCCTCCTGGGTGCGGGACACAACTACAATAGGGATTCTACCTAACAAATGCAAACATTGTAACTTAATTGACTGTACCCTCACATTAATCTGAAATTTTGAAAAAAGAAAAAAAATTTAAAAGAATGGCTAAAGAAAGATTTTCAAACAGAAAAGGTTATGATGATGTAAGGAATTGTGGAGCATGAAGAAGGTAGGAAGAACAGAAAGAGCAGAAATATGCATGGAGAAACTACATCATTCCTACATTGCTGGAGGAGATGAAAATTAAACAGCCACATTGAAAAACAGTGTGGCCATTTCCTTAAAAACTGCAATTACCGCATAACCCAGAAATTTTACTCTTAGGGAATTTATCCCAGGGAAATAAAAGCACATATTGACACAAAAACGCGCACATTGAAGTTCTTACTAGCTCTATTTGTGATATCTAAAAAGTGAAAACAACCCAGATGTCCTTCAACAGGTGAATGGTTAAACAAACTGTGGCTAAATCTATACCATAGAACAGAATTCAGTGACAAAAAGGGATAACAGATAAAACAGAAGTATGGATAAATGAAAAACTATCCTCAGTTTTCTAAATTGTATGGGATGATGGAAACAAAAATGAAAATGCCATCTGATGCTTACGACCTATGACGTTTAAAAGTGAGGAGGGCAGGGCAGGGCTGGGCACAGTGGCTAATGCCTGTAATCCTAGCACTCTGGGAGGCCGAGGCGGATGGATTGTTTGAGCTCAGGAGTTTGAGACCAGCCTGAGCCAGAGTGAGACCCCATCTCTAAAATTAGCCAGGCATGTGGCGGGCCCCTGTAGTCCCAGCTACTGGGGAGGCTGAGACAAGAGAATCACTTGACCTGGAGAGTTTGAGGTTGCTGTGAGCTATGCCATGCCATTCTACCAAGGGTGGCAAAGTGAGACTCTGTCTCAAAAAAAAAAAAAAAAAAAAAAGTGGGGAGGGCAGAGGAACCTAAGTGGAGAAGGAAAGTTTCAATATTTTATTCTAACTGAGGAAATATTGATTCCAGTAGACTGTGATAGGTCACATGTGCATATAGTAATAACACCCAGGAGCAATTACTAGGAAAACTACACAAAGCAATATATTAAAAGACATAAACAAATCAAGAGGGAATACTAAAAGTGTTCAAGTAACTCTCGGGAAGGCAAAAGAGAGAAAGAGGAATAAGAGGAAAGAAACAGAAAAATAATAAAATGAAAGATTTAAACCTTATATCAATAATTACCTTAGAGGCAAAAAGTCTAAATACATTAATTAAATGGCAGCAATTGACAAAGTAGATAAAAGACCCAACTATATGCTGTTCATAAGAAACTCTACAAATTCAATAACATAGACAGGTTAAAAGGATGAAAAATAACATGCAAATATTAATTCAAACAAAAGAAAGACGAGTGGCTATATCGTTATCAGATAAAGTAGACTTCTGAGCAAATTACCATAGACAAATAAGGACATCATATAGCAACAAAAAGATTAACCCCCAGGAAAACATAATGATCTTCAATGTGTACACATCAAACAACATAGTCTCAAAATATATGAAGTAAAAACTGAAAGGTAAAGGAAAGAAACAGACAAATCCATAATTATATAGTTGACCTCAACACCTGACTCTCAGCAACTGATAAAACTAGACAGAAAATCAGCAAGTATGTAGAAGATCTGAATAACACAATCAACCAACAGGATTTTCATTATAGAATATTTCACCCAATAAAAGCAGAATACACATTTTTGCAAATGCCTATAGAACATTTCTCAAGACATTTATCAAGACAGATTTCAATTGAAATCATATACAGTGTATTTTGTAACCAGAAGGGAACCAAACTAGGAAAGTTTCCAAAAACTTTGAAATTAACTAGCATACTCCTTCAAAATCCAGTTCTTAAAGAGGAAGTCTCCAAGGAAATTTAAAAATACATAGGACTTGGGCAGTGCCTGTGGCTCAAAGGAGTAGGGCACCGGCCCCATATGCTGGAGGTGGCGGGTTCAAACTCAGCCCCGGCCAAAAACTGCAAATAAATAAATAAATTAATTAATTAATTAAAAAAATACGTAGGACTTACAAAAACATATCAAAACATATGGGATACCGTTAAAGTAATACTGAAAGTGAAATTTATAATTTATAAACTAAATTCACTCCTCAGAAAAGAGGAGAGGTCTCAAATTCATAATCTAAGTTCCTACACCAAAAATGGGAAGAATTAAGCCCAAAGTAAGCAGGAAGAATGAAATAATGAAGAGCAAAAAATCAACAAAATTGAGAATATGAAAAAAATAATAAACCAATGAAGTGAAAATCTGAAGCCTCAAAACGAACAATAAAAGTAATAAACCTCTAGAAAGACAAAAATAAAAAGTGATGACACAAATCATCAATATCAATAAAACAGGATATTACTGCATATCCAGTGACCACAAAAAGATAATGGGGAATACTACAATCTACATTATACTCATATTTTTCATAACTTAGAAGAAACAGATCAATTACTTCCAAACTAAAAACTATCAAAATTCAACCAAGATGACATACAAAATCTTAATAGTCTCATAATCATCAAAGAAGTTAAATTTATTAATTCAAAGTCTCCTAAAAAGGAATCTACAGGCTGAGATGACTTTACTGGAGATTTTTACCAAACATTTAAAGAATTAATACTAAATTTTCATATATTCTATTATAAAACAGAAGAAGGAACACTTATCTACTCACTTCACGAGGCTAGTATGCACTGATACCAAAACCAAACATAGTTCAAAAAAATAAAAATATATGGGCAACACCTGTGGCTCAAAGGAGTAGGGTGCCGGCCCCATACACCGGAGGTAGTGGATTCAAACCTGGCCCCCAGCCAAAAACTGCAAAAAATAAATAAATAAAACCTGGGCCCAGCCAAAAACTGCAAAAAATAAATAAATAAATTAATTAATTAATTAAAATATGTATCTCTCATGAACATGGACACAAAAAAATTTTAATCACATATTTTCAAACTAATAAATAATGTATATGAAGAATTATATACGATGACCAATTATGATTTAATCCAGTTACACAAGGCTGGCTCAACATTGAAAAACCAAAACCACTATAAAAACCAATCACTAGGACGGCACCTGTGGCTCAAGGAGAAGGGCGCTGGCCCCATATACCGGAGGTGGTGGGTTCAAACCCGGCCCTGGCCAAAAATTGCAAAAAAAACCAAAAAACCAATCACTATAAGCCAACATATCAACAAGCTAAAATCATGTGGATGGTGACACAGCAAAAGCATTTGCCAAAATTCAACACTCACTAATGATTTAAAAAATACTCTCAGGAAGTTAGGAATAGAGGGAAACTACTGCAACTTAATAAAGAACATCTACTAAAACCTCCAGTTAAAAATCATACTAAATGGTGAAACACTGAATGAGCTCCCCCTGAATTCAGAAACAAGGGGCAAGGATATCTACTCACACCACTCTCAATGTGACACCAGAAGTTCTAGTCACTGCAATAAGGCAAGACAAAGGAAAAAAAGAAAGAAATAAATAAAAGGGTCCCTATTTGCAAATAATATGATAATTGGCTACACAGAAAATTCTAGGAAATTAACAAAAAACCAGAAATACTCCTAAAATTGATAAATGAGTTCAGTGAGGTCACAGAATACAAGATCAACATTAAAAAATAAAGCTCATTTTTACATATTAACAATGTATAAACCAAATTTAAAAAATACGACTCATGATATCTCTAAAGAAAATGAAGTACTTAGCTAAAATCTTTTTTTAAAGTGCATAGTCTAAAATTTACAAAATGCTTAATAAACGAACAAACATACAATCCTCATAGATGAGAGGACTCAACGTACTACAGACATCAATTTTTCCTAAATTGATCCGTAGGTTTACTGCAATTCCTATCAAAATCCCAGAAGTTTTTTTGAAAACATAAACAAGGCTATGCTATCATTAATATGGACAGGCACAGGACCTAGAATAGTTAAAACCATTTCGAAAAAGAAGAATAAAGTAGAAGGGATCACTCTACATGATGTTAAGGCTTATAGTATACCAATGGTAATCGTGACCATGTGATTCAGCAGGAGATAGAAACAAAGATTAATGGTAAACAGACAGCCTACAAATGTACTCACATAAATGTGCTTAATTCATTTTTTTATAAATTTCTTTTTTCCATATGAATGGACATATGTAATTATAATTATTATTACTTTTTACAGAACAAGGTCTTGCACTAAGGTGCAGGCTGGAGTACAGTGGCATGATCATAACTCACTGTAACCTCCAAATCCTGGGCTCAAGCAATTCTCCCATCTCAGCCTCCTAGTAGTTAGGACTATAAGCACACACCAATATACTCAGTTAATTTTTTAAATTTTTGTGAAGATGGTGTCTCACCATGTTGTCTAGGCTGGTCTCAAACTCCTAGCCTCAAGAGATTCTCCCTCCTCAGTAGCACTGGGATTACAGGTGTGAACCATTGCACCTGGCTGCCTAACTGATTTATTATTAAGGTGCAAAAGCAATTCAATGAAGAAAAGATAGTCTTTCAAAAAATGGTGTTGCAGGCTCAGTGCCTATAGCTCAGTGGCTAGGGTGCCAGCCACATATGCTGGAGCTGGCGGGTTTGAATCCAGCCGAGGCCTGCCAAACAACAATGACAACTACAACAAAAAAATAGCTAGGTGTTGTGGCAGACACCTGTATTCCCAGCTATTTGGGAGGCTGAGGCAAGAGAATTGCTTAAGCCTAAGAGTTTGAGGTTGCTGTGAGCTGTGACAACACAGAACTCTACTCAGGGCAACAGCTTGAGACTGTCTCAAAAAAAAAAAAAATATGGGGGCAGCGCCTCTGGCTCAGTGAGTAGGGTGCCAGCCCCATATACCAAGGGTGGTAGGTTCAAGCCCGGCCCCAGCCAAACTGCAAAAAACAAAAAATAGCTGGGCATTGTGGTGGGTACCTGTAGTCCCAGCTACTCAGGAAGCTGAGGCAAGAGAATCGCTTAAGCTCAGGAGTTGGAGGTTGCTGTGAGCTGTGCGACGCCACGGCACTCTACCAAGGGTGATAAAGTGAGACTGTCTCTACAACAACAACAAAAAAATGGTACTGTAGGGGGGCACCTGTGGCTCAATGGGTGGGGCACCAGCCCCATACCGAGGGTGGTGGGTTCAAACCCAGCCTGGCCAAACTGCAACAAAAAAATAGCCAGATGTTGTGGTGGGCGCCTGTAGTCCCAGCTACTTAGGAGGCTGAGGCAAGAGAATTTCCTAAGCTCAGGAGTTGGAGGTTGCTGTGAGCTGTGATGCCACAGCACTCTACCAAGGGCCATAGAGTAAGACTCTGTCTCTAAAAAAAAATAAAAGGTACTTTAGTACTTATATATCCATAGGCCAAATAATATAATAACAACAACCTCAGGCAACACCCATAGCTCAGTGGGTAGGGTGCCAGCCACATACACAGAGGCAGGTGGGTTCAAACCCAGCTCAGGTCTACTAAACAACAATGACAACTGCAACAGAAAAAAATAGTCGGGCATTGTGGCAGGAGCCTGTAGTCCCAGTTACTTGGGAGGCTGAGGCAAGAGAATTACTTAAGCCCAAGAGTTTGAGGTTGCTGTCAGCTGTGACTGCACAGCACTCTACTGAGGGTGACATAGGGAGACTCTATCTCAAAAAATCACAATAATAATAATAACCTCAACGTAAACCTCATATCTCATATGAAACCAAAAACTCAAAATGGATCACAAAGTAGATGTCAGCTGTAAAATTATAAAACTTGAAGAAAAAAAAAAGGTGAGAAAAAATTTAGGTTCAAAGAGTAGGCAGAGTTCATAGATATGACACCAGAAGTGCAGTACATGAAAGGAAACGTGGACCTGAAAAAAATTAAAAACTTCCTCTCTCAGAACAAAACAAAACACCTGTAGGGAAGACAAAAAGGCAAGATGGTGACACAGAAAAAGCATTTGCCAAAATTCAACACTCACTAATGATTTAAAAAATACTCTCAAGAAGTTAGGAATAGAGGGAAACAGGAAGAAAACATTAGCAAGCTGCATATTCAATGAAAGACTAGTATCTACAATATCTAAGTAACTCTCAAAACCCTGCAATAAAAAAATGTTAAAAAAACAAACCTTACTGTTAATATTGTAAGAACAGATAGTTCAGAGTAAAGGATATACAGATGGGAAATTAGAACATGAAAAGATGTGCAAGATGTGCATGATATCCAAAGGCAAATGCACACATATATTAAACCCACAATGAAGTCATACCATATATTACACACCCATTAGAATGACTAAACCGAAGAAAACAGTGAAAACACCAAGTACTGCTAAGGATGCAAAGGGACCCAATCACTCTTGCATTCCTGGTGGGGATGTAAGTGCTACAGCCATTCTAGAAAGAGTTTGATGGTTTCTTATAGAACTAAACATGCAATTAGCATACCACTCTGCTATTAACTGCACTCTTGGTATTTATCACAGAGAAATGAAAAAAGTATGTTCACACAAACATCTGTATTCTAGTGCTCACAGCAGCTTTACTTATAATAGCCAAAAACTGGACACAATCCAGATGTCCTTCAACAGGTGAACAAATAAACAATGGTACATCCATACCATGAAATAGTACCCAGCAATAAAAAGGAAGGAGCCACTGAGACAAGCAAAAATTTGTGTGAACCTTCAGGAAATTATGCTAGAGGTGTAAAAGGCAATCCCAAAGGTTAGAGACTATATAACATTATATGACATTCTTTCAATGGCAAAATTATGAAGAGGGAGAATATACTAGTAGTCAGATAGGTTAAGGATGAGGCCCGGGAGGGAATGTCATGAAGGAGTGGGTGTGGTTATAAAAAGCACTAAGAGCGTCCCTAGAAGTAATGGGGACAACTCTGTCCCACAACCCGAGTGGTTAAGCTCCTGACCCTAACCTGTCATAACACTGCAGAGAACTACGTACACTCTCACACAGGGAACACAGGGAAAGCTGAGGACATCTCCATCAATCTGGTGATTCTATCCGTGTCAAAACCCTAGTTGTGACATTTTTACTCTATTTTTGCAAAATATTACTACTGGGGAACACCAGGTGAAGGATAGACAAGATCTCTCAGTATTCTTACACCTGCTTGAGTTTAATTAGACATAATTTTTTCACCTTTCAAAAAGATGACTTTAATCTTTAAAATATTATCACCAATGATTAACATTAAGAATGCTAGTGAATCTAGATTAAAGAACGCTACTTACACTACATATCATTTCAAACTCACCCAAACTGGAAAGGGGGCGGACAAAAGGTGAACCTGGGCGGCTGTTGCTTTCCATTAAACTTAGGTTACTTGCTGCCTCAGAAGATGCTTCCAGGCTGGATTCTGTTTTGAACAACATGTCAATATATCAGACATTGTCTAGGGCTAGAATACAAGAAATCTCAACCAGGCAAAACTAGCCTTCAGGAATGAAGGGGAAAAAAAAAAACAAAACATTCTCAGACAAAGGAAAATTTTTTTAAAAAATTGTCCCTCCCGGACTTACCTTCAAAGAATGCCTAAAGGAAGATCTTCAAACTAAAAGGGTATGATGAAGGAAGGAATGTTATGTCAGGAAGGAAGAATGAACATAAGAAAGAGCACATGGAGAAACTAAATCATGCATACAGTGCTGGTGGGCATACAAAATGGTCCAGCCACTCTGGAAACAGCTTGGAAGTAGTTTACAAAACTACACATACAATGACCACAGAACCCAGCAATTATACTTTGGTGCAGTATCTCAGAGAAATGAAAACTTATGTATGCACCAAACTGTACAGTACCTGAGTGTTCATAGCAGCTTCACTTCTAATAGCCAAAACCAAGAAACAACCCAGGTGTCCTTCAACAGGTGAAAAGATAAACAAATTGTGCTACATCCACACCATGGAATAGTCCTCACCAATCAAAAACAACCACTGACGCATGCAGTAACTTGAACGAGTCTCTGCAGCATTGTGCTGAGTGGGAAAAAAAATCAATCCCCAACGGTTAAAGACTATGAGACTATTTATATAAAATTCTCAAAATGACAAAATTCTAAAGTAGGAGAGCAGATTAGTGTCTGCCCAGGGCCGGGACAAGGCAGGGTAGGGGCAGGGAGGAGGGTGGTGGGTGCGGCTCTGAAAGGCAATAGGTGAGACCACTGTGGTAATAAAAATGTTCTGTATCTTCCCTGTAAGAAAAGATTTGGAAATCTACTCATGTCATTAAATTATATCAAATGGAACACACATACACACACGTAAAATGGGTTTGAACGCCATACTGTAGTTCTGTAAGACTACAGGAGGGAAAGTATGCACGAGATCTCTCTGTATTATTTCTTACAACTGCATGTGCAGCTAAAATTTTCTCAAAATAACTTTCAGTCTTTCATTAATTTTTAATTAGGAAAAGCTACTGGTCACTCACATTAAAGGAATTCATGAATCCAAATTTCATAGCATTACTAGTATCATTTCAAACTCGCCCAAACTGAAATATGTTGACCACTACCCTTTTCCAATAAAGGTGGGTAGCTTATCATTTGAGGCTGTTTTCTAGGCTACTTTGTACATTAACCAACATTTCTATAAGGAAAGTATGGTTCTTTCTTTTTATTGAAGAAATATAAGGGTACATACAATTACGTTTCATTGCTTGCATTTGTTAGGTAAAGTCCAAGTTGCAGTTGAGTCCTTCACCTCGGTGTGCCTCGTACCCCTACATTATATCTAATGTAGGCGAGAGCTCACCACACACACCCCTTCGTGAATTTAAATGTGTCTTCCTGTCCTGTGGGTGTTGTAGCTGAGGAATGTATTTTTCAAATGCTGTGAGAAACACTCCCAACTATGTATTCTATGTCCAATGAAACTATCATTCAGAAATGAAGCTAAAGTAAAGACATCCACAGACAAAGAATAACCAAAAGTACTTCTTACTAGCTGACTTATACTTAAAAAAATGGCTAAAGAAAAATCTTCAGTCAGAAAGGACAGAAGGAATAGAGCATCAGGAAAAAAGGAAGAGCAGCAATATTGCTGCCAAGAAACTAGATCATGCACACATTGCTGGTGCAAATGGAAAATGGTACAGTCACACTGGGAGACAGTTTGTCAGTTTCTTATAAAACTAAAGATGCAATTACCAAAGCACCCAGTGATTGCACACTTGGGCATTCATTTCAGAGAAATTAAAACTTGTGTGAATGAATGAAATGAATAAAATGAAGCAAAGCTAAAACTTCACATGATTGTTCACAGCAGCTTTACATCTAATAGCCCCAAACAGGAAACTCCGATGTCTTCAATGGACAAAGTTATAAACAAACCCTGGTACACCTAAACCATGAAATATTCCTTAGCAATAAAAAGGAAGGAATGACTGATACACACAATAGTGTGGATGGGTTTTTGAGAAATTATACTGAGGGAAAAAAGCCAACCCCATAAAAGTGGTTATATACCACTTGATTCTTGATTCCACGTATATAATACTTTGGAGAACAGATTAATGGTTGCTAGTGGGGTGAGGGGAGGCAATGAGTGATAGTTCTGACTGCAGAGAAGTGAGTTTAGTTATAAAAAAGCAATATTAGGGTCCATGATGGTGATGAGACCATTCTAGGGCTTGCCAGTGGTGGAGGACATATTAACCTACATGTATAATAAAACACAACTAAAACATACACATGTGCACAAATGAATACAAGTAAAACTGTGCACATCTTAATAGTATCTGTGGAAGGTATATCAATATCCTGGCTAAAATGATTTTCTATAGTTTTTGCAAGATGTTACCATTGGGGAAAAGTGGGTAATAGAAAAACAGGATGTCTCTGGATTATGCAGCTAAGTTTTTCTGAAAATAAAAACTTTAATTAGAAAAAGTTACCATTAACATTCATGTGGATGAATCTAGATTAAATAGTGCTACATGTAAGAAGTTCATTTCAAACTCACCAAAATTCTCAGGGATGCCAGAATATGATGAAGGAATAATTTGGTTACTGTCGTTTTCCAGTAACGATGGGTATTTTATCAACTCATGGCTCCTTTGTAGGTAGGCTTGTGCACTGACTAAGACTTATACAAATAACATATTTTCAAATATTGAAACATAAGAAATATAAACCATGAATTCTATATCAGGGAAAAGACCCTTCAAGAATGAAAGGAAATAAAGACATTCTCACACAAGGCAAAACTAAAGTATTTGTCACTAGTTGCCCCATACACTTAAAGAATGACTAAAGAAAAATCTTCAGGCAGAAAAAAATGGTAAAAGAGCAAATCTTGGATCAAAAAGATTTTTCTTCCTTCAAAAAGGAAGAAAAGATAACAAAATAAGCAGGAATATATGTGTGGAGAAACTGGATCATTCCTATGTACTTGGTGGGAATGTAAAATGGTATGGCCCCTCAGGAACACTGTTTGGCAGTTTCTTATAAAACTAAACATGCAATTACTATTCAATCAAGCATTTTCACTCTTGGACATTTGTCCAAAAGAAATCAAGACTTATGTTTACATAAAAATCTGTATATGAATAGCCACATAGTAATAGTCAAAAACTGGAAACAACCCAGAAGTCCTTGAATGGGTAAATGAATAAACAAAGTGTGGTCTTTCTGTACTATGGAAGAGTACTCAGCAATAAAAAATAAGGACTACTGATACATGCAACAAGACAGGTGAATCTCCAGGGAATTAGGCTGAGGCAGGTATAATTATAAAAGAACAAGATGAGGCATCCTGGTGGTGATGAAGTATTCATCTTGACCATGGGGGTGAGAATCAAACCTACTCATATGCCAAAATTGAATAGAACTAATTCACATTCACAAATCAATACAATCCAATTGGGAAATCTTAAGATCTATGGATTATATCAAAAGCAATATCCTGGTTGTGATGTTCTACTATAATTTGGCAAAATATTATTGAGAGAAGTGAGTGTAATGCAAAAGTGTAATGCAAAATACATTGTCCGTATTACTTCTTACAACTATATTCATATCTTAAACTACCATAAAATTAAGTTTATTTTTTTTAAAAAGCTACTACTAGCTTTATATTAAGGATGTCAATAGATCTAGACTAAACCCTGCTGCTAGTAGCATGTATCATTTCAAACTCACCAAAACTAGGAGGAATGGAGATAGATGGAGAGGTGGCATCTTGGCCACAGCCATTGTCCAATACTGAGGAATTCATTGTTCCACTGTTGTTTTCCATGCTGGTTTCTGCTGCTTGTTCTGGCTTTTCTATGATTATAACTTTTTCAAGTACTGAAAGACAAGAACTCTCAACTATGAATTCTATACTGGGTGAAATTAAAAGAAGAGGAAATAAAGACAGCCTCACAAAAAGGAAAATTAAAGGAATTTGTCCCTAGCAGATTTACTCTTTAAAAAGCAGCTAAAGGAAAATCTTTGAACAAAAAATATATTACAAAAGAAATAATCTTGGAGCATCAAGAAGGAAGAAAGGATGATGGAAATATCAGAAATATACGTGTGGAAAAACTGAAACACTGAATTACTGCTGATAGAAATAAATAATGGTACAGCCTTTCTGGGAAACTGTTTGGCAGTTTCTTATAAAGTAAAACATGCTATTACCATAAGACCCAGAAACTGCACTCTTGGCATTCATGAAAAAGCAATGAAAATTTATATTTACACAAAAATCAGCACATGATATCCAAAAACTAGAAAGAAGAGAAACCAAATGTCCTTCAATAGGTGAATGGTTTTCAAAAAAAAGAAAACTGTTCCTATCTATACCATGGAAAGCTATTCATCAATTAGAAGAAACTCTTGAGAAATAAAAGCTTATATTTATACAAAAATGTGAACATGAATTTCACAGCAGCTTTACACTCAGTAGCCAAAAACAAACAAGACAAAAAAAAAAAAAAACTAACTCAAATATCCTTCAGCAGGTGAATAGTCAAACAAAATGTAGTCTATTCATACCGTAGAATACTATTCAGCAATCAGAACAAACTATTAATACATGAAATAAGTAGGCTAGGTCTCCAGGAAACTAAGCTGAGTCGAAAAAAAATCCAATCCCAAATATGATTCCACTGATGTAACAATCCGAAGACAAAATTATAGAGAAGGAGAAGAGATCAATGGTAGCTGTTAGTCATCAGTCAAGGGTGCAGGGAAGGGCGACCTCAGAGTTGCATATGGTTACCAAAAGGTATTAAATATGAGGGCTCCTTGTGCTGATGGAAGTGATCTCTACATTGACTGTGGTGGTGGACACACAAACCTATTGATTCATGGAATAAAATCACATAGCACTAAATACACATACAGACACGCACGAATGAATACAAGTAAAACTGGGACTGTCTCAACAAGATCTATGGATTGTAGCAATGTGAATATCCTGGTTTTAGATCTAAGGATTGTAGTAATGTGAATATCCTGGTTGAGATATTTTGCTGTATTTTTGGCAAAATATTACTATTGGGGGAAATTAAGGCTATACAAAATCTCTCTGTATTATTTCTTATCTCTGTGTATGATTCTGAAATATCTCAATATGAAAAGTTTAATTTTCCAAAGCTATCACTAAGAATTAATGATTTTGATGAATCTAGATTAAAAAGCACTGCTTGTAATACGCATCATTTTAAACTCACAAAATTTAGGACTGGAAGAAACAGATGAAGAGGCAGAATCTGGGCCTTGTATATTTCCCAACAGAGCTGGGTAATACATTGTCTGAGAGTTGCCTTCCATGTTGGTTTCTGTTCCTGGCATTTCTATAAGTACAAATTTTTCAACTGCTGCAAAACAAGAATGTTATAAGAATTCTTAACAATGCATTCTATATGAAGTAAAACTACCTTTCTCAGAAAAAAAAGGTAAAATAAAGTATTTTATTAAACAAATAATAATAACAAAAAAAAGAACTAAAATAACTTGTTCCTAGCATAGTTTACCTCTGTAGAAGGTTAGAAGAAAGTTTTCAGACAGAAAGAATATGATCAAAGAAGGAATCTTGGAACATCAGAAAGAAAGAAAGAATACTGGAAAAATCAGAAATATGGATGTGAAGAAACTAGATCAGCCATATATTGCTGTTTGGGATGTATAATAAATAGTACAGCCTCTCTGGAAAACTTTTAGGAAGCTTCTTATAAAACTAAACATGCTATTGCCATAAGACTAGCAATTGTACTCTTAGAATTCATGATGGAGAAATGAAAGCTTATATTTAAACAAAAACCTATGTTTTTAAACAAAAAGTCTATGAATGTTCATTAGCAGATTACTCCTAATACTCCATACTAAAAAGCAGGAGAAAAAAATGTCCTTCAATGGGTAAATGGTTTGAAACAACTATTGTGTATTTAAACCATAAATAACTATTGGGCAATAAAAACAGAGGAACTATTGATACACACAACAACCTGTGTAAGAGCCCTCAGGGAATTATACTGGCAGAAAAAGAAATCTACATACTGTAAGATTCCCTTTATGTAAACACTTTTTTTTTGCAGTTTTTGCCAGGGCTGGATTTGAACCCACCACCTCCGGCATATGGGGCCAGCGCCCTACCCCTCTGAGCCACAGGTGCCGCCCCTATGTAAACACTCTTAAAGTGACAAAATTATAGAGACCAGTGTTTGGCAGGGATTAGAGAACAGATACTGGGAAGGAAAGGGTGACCTAAGAGAGGTGTGAGTAGCTATAAAGAGCAAAATTAGGCAGCCTTGTGGTGACAGAAATGTGTTTTAACTGTAGTGGTAGGAATCAAACCTACTTATAAGAAATTTGCGTAGAAATAAATATAAACACACAAATTACTACAATTAAAACCAAGGACATCTCAATAATGTGTGTATTTTATCAAAGTTGATATCCTGTTTGTGTTATTTATTACATCTTTACAAGATATTACTGTTAGGAAAAAAGGAAAGAGCATCAAGAGGATCCTTTACGTTTCTGCATAAAAATATATGTGGATTATCAGTGGGACCACACCTATGGTTCGTTTTGCAAGGGTACATGCCAAATCTATGAAATGTAGAGTATAAATGTCTTAATACAATAATTAAGAAAGTGAGATGAAGGCTATGTTAACCAGTTTGATGTAAGCATTCCAAATTGTATATAAAATCAGCACATTGTACCCCATAAATGCATTAATGTATACAGCTATGATTTAATAAAAAATAAATAAATAAAATTATTTCAAAGTTAAAAGCTGAATTTTAAAAATGAGCTACAACTAGCTTGTATTAAGGATGTTGATGGATCCAGATTCAATAGTGCTACTTGTAATGGAGCATCTGAAACTCACCAAAATTAGTAGGGGATAAGACAGATGAAGAGGAAGAATGACGGCCACTGTCATTTCCCAAAAAAGTTGGGTAATTCACTGCCTCAGCATTGTTTTCCAGGCTGGTTTCTATTTTTGGCATATCTACAGAAAGAACATTTTTTCAAGTACTTAAGTGAACTCTCAACCATGCATTTATATGTAGCAAAACTGGCCATAAGTAACTTATAGGAAACAAAGGCATTTCCATATGAAATAAAACAAAAATTATTTATCCCTCCTGGATATACCCTTAATGAAAGGCCAAAGGAAAATCTTCACACAGAAAGGATATGATGATATTACAAGATCATATGCTAGTAAGGAAAAATAAAATTAATCAGTGGGACCTCACCTATGGTGCATATTGCAAGAATACATGCCAAATCTATTAAGAGTAGAATATAAATGTCTTAACACAATAAGTAAGTGTGGTGAAGGCTATGTTAACCAGTTTCATGTAAACATTCCAAATTGTATATAAAATTAGCACATTGTACCCCATAAATACATTAATATGCACAGTTATGATTTAATAAAAAAATTTTTTTAAATAAACAAGATGACAAGATATGATGAAAGAATGAATCTTTAAGCATTAGGAATAAAGAAATATTGATAGAAATAGTAGAAATATGCATGAAGAGAAACTGGATGACTCATACATTATTAGTGAGGAGATGAAATGGCACAGTCCCTCTGAAAAACAAATTTAGCAGTTTCTTGTAAAACTAAATATGGATTACCATATGACCCAGAATTGCACATAAATTTATGATTACACAAAAACCAATATACCAATGTTCATAGAGCTTTACTTGTAATAGCCAAATATTGGAAACATTCCAGATGTCATCCAGTGGGTGAACAGATAAACAGTTGTACATCCATACCATGGAATAGTACTTATTAATAAAAATGGAGAAACTATTGATACATGCATCAATTGGCATGAATCTCAAGAACATTATGCTCAGTGAAGAAAAGCCACATCCAGAGGTGACACAGTATTTGATTCCATTTAAATAACAATATTCAAGTGACAAAATTATAGCAAGGGAGGTCAGATCAATGACTGTCAATGGTTAAGAAAAGAGAGTGTGGGAGGGAATGGAGACCAGATAGAGATGCTGGTGGTTGATAAATGAGGGATCTTCGTGGTGGTGATGAAAATGGTATGTATAGTAACTAGTGGTGGACACGAAACCAAACCAACTAATGAGATAAAAACTTCATATAGTTAAATACACACACCTAAATGTGAATTTAATCAATGCCAATGTCCTGGTTGTGATATCCTTTTTTTAATTTTTATTAAATCATAGCTGTATACATTAATGCATTTATGGGGTACAATGTGCTGATTTTATATACAATTTGGAATGCTTACATCAAACTTGTTAACATAGCCTTTACCTCATTTACTTAATTATTGTGTTAAGACGTTTATACTCTACACTTAAGAGATTTGACAGCCCACATAACAAAATCCCAAAACTACAGATGTTGGCATGGATGTGGAGGAAGGGGAACACTTCTGCACTGCTGGTGGGAATGCAAGCTAATACATTCCTTTTGGAAAGAAGTTTGGAAAACACTTAGGGATCTAAAAAAGTAGAACTGCCGTTCGATCCTGCAATTCCTCTACTAGGTATGTATCCTAGTTGTGATATCTTAACTACAGTTCTGCAAGATGTTATCATTGGAGAAAATGGATAAAGTACAAAGGGGATCTCTGTATAATTTCTTAGAACTACTTGTAAATCTAAAATCTCAAAATAAAATGCTTAATTTAAAAAAAAGAGTTACCAATAACTTGATAAGAATGTTGATGGAAAATAAACTCTCAACCATAAATTCTATATGCAGTAAAACTATTCTGAAGAAAGTAGGGAAAATATATTTTTACTTGAAAGAAAACTAAAAAACCTTAAAGAAAGACAAAAGAAAATTATTCCAACAGAAAGGAATTTATGAAAGAAGGAAATCTGGAGCATTGGGAAGGAAGAAAGATAAGAGAATAGAAATATGAATATGGGGAAACTAGCTCACTCATACATTACTGGCAGAAACAGAAAATTGCAAAGATTCCTCGAAAAACTGTTTGGAAGTTTCTTATAAAACTAAACACACTATTACCATAAGACCCAGAAATTGTACTCTTTGCATTCAAGACACAGAAATTAAGACCTATATTTACACAAAACTGTCAATGAATATTTATAACAGTTTCACTGCTAATATCCAAAGCCTAGGAAAACAAAGATATCCTTTCAACGGGTGAATGACGAAACAAATTGTGATTTAGCCACACCATGAAATATAATTCAGAAGTAAAAATAGTGGAGCCCTTCATCCAAGGGGTATGCCGTATACCCATTTGTGGTGCCCATTAGGTGAGTGTTCAACTACAACTTGAACTTTACCTTAGAAATGCAAGCAATGTAACCTAATCATTTATACCTTCATATTAATCTGAAATTAAAGAAAAAGAAAATGTATGTTCACACAAAAAGCTGTATACAAAAGTTCACAGCAACTTTATTCATAAGAGTCAAGAACCAGAAACAACCCACATGTCCTTCAATAAGTAAATGGTTATAAATAAACTTTGGTATATGCATACGATGGAACATTGTCAGTGATAAGAAATAAACTCTTAATACACACAACCTGTATGACTCTTAAGAGAATTAGGCTAAATGTAAAATTTTTTAAAAGTCCTCAAAGGGCTATATATTGTATGATTCTATTTATACTACATATAATACCATTAAAACGACACAATTACAGTGATAGAGAATAGATCGTGATTATTAGGGATGAGGTTTGGGGAAAGGATGTGACTATTAAAGGGTAACATGAGAGAGTTTCTTTGTGGATTTGGAATAATTCTGGATTATGAAATGGTTACTTGAGTCTACCTATGTGATAAAATATCCCTGAACTGTACACCATAAACAGACAAAGAGTGCACATAAATACTTATCTAAATAAGGTGTCTGCCTGGGTTAAAGGTTTTGACCGTATACTGTGGTTATGTAACATTATTAGGAGAAGCTGGCTGAAGAGCACACAGATTTTATACAGTAATTTTTGCAGCCCTTGTAAGTCTTAACGTCTCAAAATAAAGAGTTATTTTTTAATTTTTTTAAAAGTAAAAACAAAGAAAACTGTTCATACATGCAATAACCTGGATAGGTTTTCAGAGAATTATGCTAAATGAAAAAAAAATGTCAATCCCTAAAAATTACATACTGTAACATTTCTTTAATATTCTTGAAGTGCCAAAATTATAAACAGAGAACAGATCAGTAGTTGCCAGGTGTTAGGGATGGGGTAGGCTAGAAGGGAAAGGTGACATGAGGGGAGTGATTGTGATCATCAAAGGGTAAGATGAGGCATCCTTGCAGTGATGGAAACGTTCTGTATCTTGACCACGGTGGTGGGTGTCAAATTTACTCATGTGATAAAACTCCATAGAACTAAATATACACATACAAATTAATACAAGGAAACCTAGGAATATCTTGGCAATATCTGTGGATTGTCTCAATGTCCATATCTTGCTTGTGATATTTTACTTTTAAAGATATCATCATTAGGGGAAATGACCAAAGGATGAACAAGATCTCTGCATTATCTCTTACAACTAAGTGTGAATCTAAAGTTACCACCATCACAATCTAAAAAGTTTAATTTAAAGAGTCACACCAGCTTGCACTAAGAATGTTGGCGAATATAAATTAAACAGTGCTGTTTGTAGTCTGTACCATATCAAACTCACCAGTACTAAGAGTGGAAAGAGGTGAATAGGCTGCATAATGGCCACTGTTATTCCTGAATAAAGTTGAGTAATTCATTCTCCCAGTTCTGTTCCCAAAGTCAGTTTCTTCATTTACTGGCGTGTCTATAAATAAAAATATTTTCAAGCACTATAACACAGAACTTTCATCCACAAACTCCATACTAGGGAAACAATCCTTCGAGAAAGAAGGGGAAATAAAGACATTCATACACTAAGGAAAACTAAAACAATCTGTCCTCAGCAGAATTACCTTAAAAGAAGGTTAAAGGAAAGTCTCCAACCAAAAAGTTAAATATGAAAGAAGAAATTTGGGATCATCAGGAAGGAAGAAAGAACAGTAGAAAGAGCAGAAATACTCTACTCTAGGTAGCTGGCAGGAATGTCAAATGGTACAGCCATACTGGAAAACAGTTAGGCATTTTCTCATAAAACTAAATGTATATGTGTCTAAACTTAACAAATTGTGTACATTTAATATGTGAAGTTTTTACTATCAATTACTATGCTTTGACTGTGTCCCCTCCAGAATTCAGGTGCTGCCTGAATGTGATAGTATGTGTATTAAGAGACTGGACCTTTCAGAGGTAATTAGGCCTTGAGCACTCTTCCCTCATGATGGATTAAAGTACTTATAAGGGAAGGAGAATTCGCATAGCATTCTGTGAGCTTGTCCTTCCACCTCCTCCCATGAGAGGACACAGCATTCCTCCCCTCCAAAGGATGCAGCCCTCAGCAGACAAATGAACCCACTAGTTTTGGTCTTAGACTTCCCAGCATCCACAACTGTGAGAAACTAAGTATCTGTTCTTTACACATTACCTAGTTAGTGGTATTTTGTTAGAGCAGAAAAAAAATGGACTAAGACATCAAATTATATCTCAATAAAGATTTAAAAAAAAAAACATCCAATTAACATACAACCAGCAATTGTACTCTTGGGTATTCGTGTTAGAGAAATGAAGATGTATATTTATACCAAAACCAGTATGTAAATTTTCATAGCATCCTTATTCCTAATAGTTAAAATCTGGGGAGAAGAACCCTAAAAGAAGAACCCTACTGAAGGAATTCAGTAGATGAATGGTTAAATCGTGGTATACCTATACCATAGACTAGTATTCAGCAACAAGGAAGAGACTACTGATACACACTTGGTTGAATCTCCAGAGAATTAGGTGGAGTGAGAAAAGCCACTACCAAAAGGTTATATGCTAAATGCAAACAATTATGTAACAATACTGAAATGACAAAATTGTAGAGATGGAAAATAGGTCATGGTTGCCAAGGATTAGGAACAGGCGAGTGGGGGAAAGGGCAGGCCACCATAAAGGGAAGGGTTTGGTTATAAAAGGGCAATGTGTGAACCTTCTGGTGATAGAACCATTCTGCATCTTGACTATGAGGTTGAAAATACAAACCTTCTCATGTAACATAACTGCAAAGAACTAAATTCACAAACACACAAATGAATCACTATCGTCTTACAAGATGCTACCACTGGGAGAAGTTGGATAAAGGGTATTATTTCTTACAACTGTGTGCAAATCTACAGTGATCTTGGTATTGAACTTTTAATGTAAAAACTAACACTAATTTGCATCAAGGATCTTTTTAAATCTAGATTAAAGGATGATGCTTTTGATAATATGTATCATATCAAACTCACCAAAATTAGGATGGATGTAGAAAGCAGAGGTAACATTTGAGCTCATATTCTCATTTTCCACTAAACCTGAGTAATTCGTCATATTAGGGTTATTTGGCAGATCACATGCATGTGACAGAATTGTTGTAGGCACTACTGGAGGAGCTTGAGCAGGTGACATTTCACCACTGGTATTATTCTCACCTTCATTGAAAAAACACGATAGTTTGGAGAGATATGAGTTGCCTGGTATGAAATTAGGATTTAATGAATGTGTAGAGACAATTCTGGGGAGTGGTGGACTCCCCCTTCGGTCTGGCTGCTGAAACTGACGAGATGCTTCCACAGGGTTGACCCAGGAAGGGGCTTCCTTCTTTGCCTCCGGGTATGGTGAACGACAATTCGGGCATGGTGAACGACAATTCGCCTGTCCACGGTAAGAGAACAAAATGAATCAAGCTCTTCTCTTTGGTTCCAGTACTTCAATATCTCCATGAGATATACATACAATGCAATCAAAACGTTTTTGTATAAATTCCAATTACCTCTAAAATGACATCAACCCCATATAAATCAACTGTGACTAAAAATGAGGATTTAAAGCATTCATACTTCTTTTCCTTGAACCCTCATTTTCCATTGTTAAGAGTAAATGCTTATTTTGATTATATGCTTTTAATTCATCTTCAACCTTACATTTTAATTGCATTTTACACATGTTTACTAACATAAAAATCCTCAGCATATTATCAAACCTTAACTTCAGCATTCTCCTAACAGATTTAGCGCCCCATCTGCTAATTAAAGTTAAGTAGAGATCAGCCTTGCTAATTTCGTGTTTACTAGTTCTAGTCACTTCTAACTGATTGATATCTTTAAAAACTAAAGATTTATCCAAAAAAAACTACAGATTTATCAAAGGTATATTTAGTATTATAAGAATATTTTTATAATACTTACACATTTTACCAACATCGATTTCTCCCAAGATTGTTGCATTTTTGAAAGAATTCCACACAGCTGGCCAACCTGCCTATTCATGTTTTCAATGGCTCTGTGTAAATCCTGTGATAGTAAAAAAAAAATAGTAGTTCTCTGTCAAAAGAAAAGCAACATGCAAAAATACCAAATTTTAACTGCTAGACACAACAAAATTTCTCAAGCCCTCAGAAGTGTCTTGCTTCCTACTTGAGGCCTGGTTATAGGTGACACAGAGCCAAGTGGCTGAGCTAAAGAGCCCCAACTGTCCCTTCACACAGGTTTTGGGGAAGCTCTAATACTAGAAAAGAATGTACCACACTTCCAGGGATGTCCAACCTGTAGCCTGTGGGCCTTATGCGGATGATGTGACGACTGTTTTGCTTATCATGAAAATTACCTATCCAAATTTACCTTTTTGGATTGGTCATCAGCTTTCATTAGTGTCAGTGTATTTAATGTGTGGCCCAAGACAACTCTTATTCTTCCAACGTGCAACAGAAAAGACAACAGGTTGGACACATTGCAAGCCATCACACTGACAATGGAGTCATTTCACATCAAGGAAGGCACCATTTTAGGAAAGAAATATTCAAATCTGCTAAATAGGCTAAAGTCTCACTCTCCATATAATGACTCATGAACATTATAAGTCATTATCATATTCATATAAAACATACATATACATAAAAATCTATAGACAGGGCGGTGCCTGTGGCTCAACGAGTAGGGCGCCGACCCCATATACCGAGGGCTGCAGGTTCAAACCCGGCACCGGCCGAACTGCATCAAAAATTAGCCGGGCGCTGTGGCGGGCGCCTGTAGTCCCAGCTACTTGGGAGGCTGAGACAAGAGAATCGCTTGAGCCCAAGAGCTGGAGGTTGCTGTGAGCTGTGACTCCACAGCACTCCACCGAGTGCAATAGAGTGAGACTCTGTCTCCACAAAAAAAAAAAAAATCTATAGACAGTGAACATTCTACTCCAAAAAGAAGACTGAGGCAAGTAAAACAGATGTGACT